>VDFB02326870.1:0-68208 GCA_007258455.2 Sequoia sempervirens | reverse complement strand
CCATCTTTATCATGGAATGGTAAGAATTTTTGTAAGAAAATTCCACTAAAGGAAAGTAGTCTTCCCACTTGTATTTTTTATCCATGAAATAAATTCTAAGTAGGTCTTCCAATACTTGATTTACCCTTTCCATTTTTCCATCCATTTTTGGATGATATGCTGAGCTAATATTCAATTGCATCCCAAGTGCAGAAAGCAAGGTTTGCCAAAACCTAGAAGTGATTCATACATCTCTATCCGAGATAATTTTCTTAGGAATCCCATGCAACCTAAACACTTCTTGCAAAAATTTCCTTGCTATGACAAGTGCTCCGTTAGTTAGATTCTCTGGTATGAAATGTGCTACCTTTGTATGCTTATCAACAACCACAAGAATGGCATTGTGCTTATTCCTTGACATAGGCAATCCTTGCGCAAAGTCCATACTTATGACTAGCCACTTTCTCTATGGTATATCATGTGGATATAACAAGCCTGTAGGATGATGATGCTCCACTTTCACCCTTTGAAAATCAAGACACCCAGTCGCAAATCTAGTAGCATCTCCTTTCATCCCCTTCCAAAAATATAATGGCTTCACATCTACCAACATTTTCATCACACTAGGGTGTCCAGAGTATGGTGCTTCATGTACTTCTTTCCATACCAAATTTATTAACTCTCTCGAGCCAAGTACATACATTCTCCCCTTAAACCTAAGTATTCCACTAGGTTCAAAATGAAAACCTTCATACCTAGCATCATGTGGATTGCTAGTGAGTGCTTGCTTGACTTGCAAATAGTACTCATCCTCTTTGCATTTCTGCAATACTTGACCCTTGAAGTTGGTTTGAATTGTCACTATTGAAGCAATATGATGTCTTCGACTCAAGGCATCGACAACCCAATTCTCCTTCCCTTTAATATAACTGATATTAAAGTCATAATCCAATATTAAATCCAACCATCTTCTCTGTCTTGCATTCAGATTAGGTTGAGTGAATAGATACTTCAACCCATGATGACCAGTTTTCATCTCAAAGGGTTTCCCTAACAAGTAATGCCTCCACATTTGTAATGCGTGAACCACGACTGCTAACTCCAAATCATGTGATGCATAATTTTTCTCATAAGGTTTCAACTTCCTTGATTCATAGGAAATTACTTGACCATATTGCATTAACACATCCCCTACGCCCTCTCCTGATGCATTCGTGATAATAGTAAAGTCACCCCAAGATCTGGTACTTTCAAAATCGGTGCCGTAGTAAATTTCTCTTTGAGTAGGTCAAAGGCTACTTGGCACTTTTCCATCCACTCAAACTTCTTCCCTTTCCTTTGCAAAGAAGTGATTGGAAAGGCTATCTTGGAGAAGTTTGCAACAAAATTTCTATAGTACCCTTCTAGGCCCATAAAACTTCTTACTTTCAAGACATTCTTGGGTACTGGCCATTCAAGCACCACCTTGATCTTAGCTGGATCTACTGAAATTCCATCTACCGAGATCACATGTCCAAGATAATGCACTCTCTTCTGGAAAAAGGTACAATTAGAGAGTTTTCCATACAACTTATGTTTTCTGAGTCGTTGTAGAACCATCTCTAAATGCCTATAATGTTCCTCCTCATTCCTTGAGTAAATCAAAATGTCATCTATGAAAACTATGAAAAATTTATCTAGGCAATCTCTAAATACACTGTTCATAAGGTTCATAAATGTTGCAGGTGCATTTGTTAAACCAAAGGGTAGAACTATAAATTCATAGTGTCGATATCTAGTTCTGAACGCAGTCTTAAAGATATCTTCATCCTTAATTCTCAACTGGTGGTATCTAGATCTCATATATATCTTAGAACCCTCCATATTTACCTCCTCAATCTTGATATGGATTGAGGATTTATTTTATTTATTGGTGGGAGGAGTTTCTTATTTCCTCTCTTGGCCCTTTTTTCCCAAACACTAGGTGGGGGAGCTATTTTTGAGGTTGCAAAGACCTTGAGTTTCTTGTTTTTATCCAAAATTGGGAGTTTGGTGTGGGTTTAACACCAAGGGGGTTAGGAGGATTGGTGATAAGAGGAGTGTTGTTTGATGGGGGGGGCTCACACAAAATCATAGCAAGGGGGAGGCTTGGGTAGAGCCCAGATGTTGGAGGAGTTTCTTTTTACCTTTAGAGTTCACTGGGGGAGCTAAAATGGTCACCATCGGGGGTGAGTTAGAGAGCGAGGGTTCATAAAAAATGATAACCTCAATTTATTTTGAAGGGAATAAGGCGAGGTGGAAATGGTGAAGGCACAAGATTAGCCCCTGGTGGAGAGGGATGGGGGATTTTTCTAGATATTTCAAGTTCAAATCCAGGGCATCCTTAATTGAATTTTCCAATGAGGTTAGTAGGTAAAAAGGAAACCTTAACAGAGTGTTATGGCAGAAGTGGTTAATAAGAGAGAAATTTTAAAAATAGTAACTTTTAAACTACCCTTATAAAGTAAAAAAAATCATGATCATTAGAAAGACCTTGTCCCAAGGCTACAATAACTTTTCTCTGTCAAACCCGTCATGCCACTTAATGTGATTTTTACCATATTTGAAGAAGAGAGATAGGATTTCATTATCAACCACTTTTCTATGCTTCTTCCTTTTATTTCCTTTGGTATTCATACTAGTAGCATGTGAGATAACCTCTTCATTGAAATCAAAAGAAATACCACCAACTTTCACCTTCCAGTTATCCCAAGAGTGAGAAAAATAGATCGATAGACTCTCATTGTGCCCTTTTAGGCACTCCAAAAAAAGGGGAATACCCCTCCTTTGCAATAGATATTCTAGACAATGGCATCTATCAAGAATTCATCACAAGTGTTAGGTTCAATATGAGCCCTATTGCCACCCATTATAGACAAGAAAGCCAACAAAAGCTGCTACAACTCATCTAAACCCATCCAAATCTTAGAGAAAAACCATAGAGCCAAGAACATATGAAAATACCACCTAAGAGAGATTAAAGGATTGAGATGTGTGCCAAAGTAATAATAATTATTACTAGGCACCATCCAAAATAAAAGCGGAATGTGCCTCAAGGATCCAACAATACAAATAATGAGAGGAATTAACCTTATACAAACCATCAGAATCACATCATTAATGAAGACCATAGCATTTTGAGGGGAGGAACAATAATCACAAGAGTGTCGTCAAGGATAGGGAAAGTACAATGGTCATTATTACAATGATAAGTCAAAATATAACATAGCACCTTAGTCTGAATGGGCACCACATTGTCAGGCCAAATGTGGGGAGGCCATGGTAGTAGCATGGCCCACCATGGCATGCACCAAACCCTTCTAGTCTTCATCCCATAACCCCATGTCTACATCAAACATCAATACATATGGGTTGAATACCATCAAGTCAAACATGTTTTATTTTTTCGTTACTAGCATCACCATGTTTTATGAGTAGGTACAATAAAATACAAATAGTTATTGAAAAATATATTAGTAGAGGATATAATTATCATGCAAAGAAAAAGTGCCTAGAAATTATATGTTTTAATCATGGTCTAGTCCTAAGTAGGACAAAATTTCTAAATTTTTTCCCCTTTATCTAATATATAATATAGTTTTATAAATATAAATTCAACCATTGATCATACTATACAATAGAATATCCATCATTGACAATCTCAAAGTGGCATAAAGCTAAACAATATTCTCTCTTTTCAATTTACTCTCAACTCATTTAATTCTATTATATTTATTGATCAAAATATTGATTATTAGACTTGATGGAGCTTCCAAAATTTTCTGTAATTCTTGGTGATCCCATGGATTTGGTTAGCACTCAAAACCCTCATCCCCTTGTTTGGATAGGGTTTTTCCTTTGAAAAACCCTTATTCATTCTAATTTCACGATGACTTGCCCTGTCGGTCTCCTGTTTTTTAAGTCATCACTTGAGCCATCATATACGTCCATCCACTGACCTCTCTGGCTTAGAATGTCAGTCACCCAGTTGGCCATCGACTTTAATGTTTTCCTAAGGTTGGGTTTCAATATTTCCCAAATGACTTAAGCTTAAGTCATTCATCTGTAAAGGTCAAATCACAATCGACCTAACAATGGCCCCTTAGTTGAAATTTGAAATGAAATGAAATTTTGTAATGTAGTATGCATTTCGAGCTGAAAGCTTGTTTGCTCCCTTATACTATAAAAGGGAATTCAGGGCTCGATTTCAGGGGGTTCTAGTCTTTTGAGTCTTTAGGTCTAATATGCGAAAAGGGTAGAAATTAGAAGAATACTAGAAAACAAATTGGTCGAATTGTCTTGGTCTTTGAACTGTGCATATGAAAATATTAAATAGTTTTGTAGAAATTATTGATATTGAAACGGATTTCATGCATAATTCATATACTCTTCTCTGTACTTCATTTTGTAAATTTTGAATACAATCTCAAGTATATTTTGTTCATCTTCAAATGCTTCTTTTAAATGCATTCCTTTATTTTTGCGTTGGTTCAAAGAATTGATTAAATGCTTAAATTAGGTCATGAATTTGTGAGAGTTTATAGAGAATTTGGTAAGAAGTGATGTGTTATGTACATTGAGTTTTCATAACACAAGGCCTTATGAAAATAGTCCAGAATTATTAGATTCAAAGAATTTCTACATGACTAATTGTAAGATGCATGACTCCATCGCCCAATTGATGAAGACACTAGTCTATTTGTTATGGAATTTGTCATTTGAATAATAGTGATAGCATATTAGGCCATGGACTCAGGGTTAGAATACAAATTTCTTAAAATTCATTTACTATGAGGCATGTATGTGAGATATTTTCCTTGTTCCCGGTGAATTGATAGTTATTTGCTTAAAGATTAGCCAACCTTTGAGTGAATTACGTTATTTTCCCTTGATAGGAACCGATCTATGATTTTGTATGTCATTCATTGAGATAGTCAAATGAAATGTTAAAAGGAACACCCTCCTAGGTCCCACAGATCCTAAAGTGTAGAAGATTTCAGTCTTTGACTGAATCTTGTCAGTTGGCCATTCATTTTAAGGGTATTGGGTATAGGAGTTGGCTACTCTTTAGAGACTCCTTAGGTGTACTAGAAAAACACAAACAAGACCCTAAATTAATTAAATGAATTTAAGTTTTATTTCCCTATAGAAAAGATATACACTTCTTCAATGTTCTTATATTGTTTTGTTCTAAATAAAATCATACTAAAATTTCATTTCTATTTTGTACAAAATCCTTCCTTAACAAAATCATTATGGAAAATATGCATATTTCAATTTGAAATGAAATAATAATAATATAGCAAGCCACTATTAATATTCAAGAATACTGTATCTGAAAATACAATATATGCTAACAATATCTTTTTAGTTATAATACATGATTATAAATCCTTTTTGGGCCACTCCACAATATTGTGTACCATTTTTTGGTCAATCGAGGACATTGAAATGAACATTTTTCACCAAATTTTCACTTTATGAAACCTATAGCAACTAAACCATTAAAAATTGGAGATGATGTGAACTATTTATTTGTGAGGTTTTGTGTGTAATTATTATTTTTTTTAAAAAGAAAGAAATAAAATGTGATTTTTTTATGTGACTTTTAATAACTTATTTTTTACAATAAACAACATTTTAAACTAGTGGCATTTATGTTGTCACAAATAATTTTTTTATTGAAAGGATAAAATTATAATTTTTAAAATTTAGATTTGTAACATCAATATATAGTGCATTGATATTTTTTCATAATTTTTTGTTACGTTTTTTTAAATTAATTTTTGAATTAAGAGTAATTATAAGATGGACGTAGGTGTATGTTGTCACACATAACTTGTTTTGTATGTATTATTATTTTTTGCTAAAACAAGAACATTAATACCTAGTGCACATATATTTTTTCTCTATTTTTCTATATCTTCACTTGTGTGAAACAAATACCTTGATGTTTGGTGAAAAACCTACATTCACAAGAAATCAAGTGTAAATATAATAATAAAATTAAAAATGATCAAAATTATACTATTTAGAAAGATTATAATAATAGCTACATAATTACAAAACATTATTTTTAAATGACTTTATTTGATCCCTCAAAAGATAGATAAAAATTGGTTTTTTGTCAGCATTTTGATAGGTGCAAAGGAGACTCCATTGTGGGTATGATTTAAGACTAGAGGGGTTCTATCCAAGAGGTTTGATCTAAAGGGGTCTTAGCTAAACCTCTTCAATTAAAACCCTTTAGATAGAACCCCTCAAGGATTAAACCATTATTTTTTCTAAAAAACACTTGATTTTAGGCAAAAATCAAGATGTTCCAAGTTTAGAACCCATTAATGTGGGATGACCCTTCTAAATATGATATATGCTAATAATTTATTTATTAAACAATACATAGTAATGTTATTAGACATACTTTTTAATTTAAATGAACTATAATTATTTGTAGTGTTCAAGTATGCACCCTAAAACTAAAGTTTATAAATAACACCTCCTAATATGGTGCATATAGAGTCCAAACACCTAAAAAAATATCCTATTACATATTTTTTAATTTATACAATGAGTATTTAATGTTGAAAGTACAATAAGTTACATGAAAAACCTTAATATTATATTCTATGGCTTAATATTTAAGATTATTTGAAGTAATTTCATATAAATTAATAAATTATTTATTGTAATATGTAGTTTATAATATTATTAATATCTTAAAGATATAATCAAATTGAGTGATATTGGGGCTAAGATTTATTTTTAAAATGAAAAAAATGGTTATAATTACACCTACAACCTTGAACTAGCTCAAGGATGCATTGTGTTTTTGAACCTAGTAGAGGAAGTTGAAATAGGAGTGTTGGAATTATTCTAAGAATGGACAAAATCATATTTATGAGTCCAGTATGGATTTTGGTATTGGTAGGAGTGCAAAATTAGTAAAAATATAGTGTTAGGAGAATGCACATAAAACACCCATGCAAATTAGTGAAAAATTAATGGGAAAAGTGTAAGAGATGCACTTTTCACCTTTAAAAATTTCCCCTACTTTGGTGTTCTTGTGAATATACATGAGAAGCATACTACATTAAGAAATAAATACAAGAACATATTCAAGTAAAATATAAGTAAAGTAACAATCCAAAGTCAACTTGTGAACTACATATAAATTGAGAGTGTCATTAATAATAACATGGCCCTTTGATTTTGTGCATTGAACAAAAGGTTACACAAAAAGAAAGGAGACAAAAATATACAGATAAAAATATATAAGATAATATCTGTATTGGAAATAAGCATATAATCATGATAAATTGAATAGAAGCACGATCTTGATAAATGGAACCATAAAAAATCTAAGTATAGAAATTTATAGTATGAGATTATAAATTTGCTAACCCACAATAGTGGTTTACAAATTTTGGCCAAACTAGACACTGAAATAATTTTTTTTAACTAAATCTTCACTTTCGGGCACCTATAGCGACTAAACCTTGAGGAATTAGAAAATGATGTAAACTAGAGTTTCATGAAATTTTGTCTATACATTCTAAATATATATTTAAAAAAAAAATTGGAATCAAATTACACTTCTTTTTCCATCTCCCTCGAAAACTAGTTTTTTTTCAGAAAACAACATTTTTAAAATGTGATGCTCACCATATAACGCATAACTTTTTTTCCATGAAGGATAAAATTCTAATTCTTTCAAATTTAGATTCTTAACTCTGATATCTAGTGCTTCCACTTGGTTAGATAGTTTTTTATTGAATATTTTTTCTTTAATCAAGTTTCAAATTCAAACCAATTATAATTCAGACATAGCACGATCGTATAACGCGTAACTTTTTTTGTATGTATCAAAATTCAATTTTTTTTCTTTTTTGGATCAAGGACTTCAATATCTGGTGCACTAGTATTTTTAATTTTTTTTTTTTAATAATCTGCTATTTTTCAACGTGTAGAATAGAGAGTTTGATTTTCGGTGAAAAACCTACATTCATGAAAAATAAAAAATAAATATAATAATAAAATTAAATTTATTTAAAATTATAATTTTTGGAAAGGTTATAATAAAGACTACATACTTGCAATTTTTTTTTTTTTAAATGAATTCATTTGATCCCTGAAAAGGTAAATCAAAAGTGATTTTTTATTAGCATTTTGATAGGTGTAAAGGAGACTCTGTTATAGGTATGGTTTAAAACTAGCGGGGTTCTATCCAAGGGGGTTTGATTTAAGGTAGTTTGATCAAATGCTCTTCAATTGGAATTTTTTAAATGAAACCTTTTAAGGCTTAAATCATTATATTTTCTAAAAATATGTGATTTCAGCAAAAATCAGTTCCTCCCAGAAATTGTAAACTAGCTTTGTGGGATCAAAATTTTATGCATACACGAGGCATGTTCCTATGTGTGACCAATATGTTTGTGATATGAAATTTTAAAGTAAAAAAATTAACACTTTACACTTTTCCCTTTATGTTTTACACCTAATTTAAAACTCATGGGCATGATTTGGACTCATTTTGACCATTTTTAAGCTTTAAACACCCTAAAAAACTTTATTTCACTTAAACTAGACCTATTTTACTTCTAAATCCTTGATCCACCTCCTTTTGCATCCACGTGTCTCCAAAAAACCAATATTCCTACACTAATGTATACCTTGAAAACATAAATATCTTCCCACTAATGACCTTCTTCCTTGCTAAACCCTAACCCTGATATTTTTAATAACTTATTAGCCCAAAAATCTCCATAAATGAATCCTTCTATTTCTGTAAATGATAATCCTCTCATTCTTCATCATTCATCTTACACCCCTCCCACTATCCATTTTTATAATGTCACCAAATTAATAGTATTGCACACACCACACTTGTTACCACTTCACATACTTAAAAAATATCCCAATTTCATTTTTAATCATGCAAAGTATGTTAGAATTAGGTTTTGTACACCTCAAAATTTTGGTTTTTATTTATTTAATATTTTTAAAGTGTTGCATTTAAGACGCACAAGACAATTGAGAGGTGGGGGGTGAATCAATTGTCCATTAAAACATTCAATTCCTCATTAATATTCAAATCCTTAATAACCTTTAAACCCTTATCATGCATTAGCAAAATGTAGAACATATGAAACTACAATGCAAACACAACCAAACACATAAGAACACCAAATTTACATGGAAAACTCAAGAGAAAACCCACAGTGAGGATTAGCTCGCATATATATGAATAGCAAAACTGAATACAATTAGGCTCACTTCCTAGAAAAAGAAGAAAGGCTCACTTCCAAAGGACTCACTATCCGAAAGAAAGAAGAATAGAATAATACTGTTACAAAGAGATTCACTTTCTCAAGGTAACATTATAAATCCACCACTACAACTTTATTCCATCTGCAACCTTTTTCTCATTACCTCCAACAACTTCAAGCACATTGAAATATAGACACCTTTTTCTCACCACATCTGAAATTCATAGGCATTTAAGCTCACATTCAGATCACCACACTTGATCACATTCACATATTTCACACCTCACACTTTCCACACTTTCCACACACTTCACCTTGCCTTTATACCATTCATGACCTAAACAATCTCAATTAGGTTGGCCTCAATGAAATATATGCACCTCAAATGTACAACACCAAAATAAGTTAGCACCAAACACTTTTGTGATGGAAAGAAGTGGAGGAAAACCATGCCAAGGGTTAACTAGGTCCCAAATCTACACCGACACACTTCCCCATGCTTCCACAAACAACAAACAACCTCAATAATTAGCGCTAGCACACTAGGTTGGCCAAACCTACACTAACACTAACAAGCGACCACATACACACCTTTCCAGGTCTGAAAGCACCTCACAGACAACATAGAAACTCTCCACAACATCCAGGAATATTCCACATCATTAGAATATTCAACACTACTGACACACCACCTAAAACTGAAGAGCACTTCCATTTTGTACAACTAGACACATTAGCACAGACATACAACTCACTAACCAACCTTGTGGAACACCTCAACACCAAAAAATTCAAAGGGATGAAGTTATAGACAATATAAGCATGTTCCTAGATCTGCAAGACAAGAAACCTCAACATAGAGAAATATGAGGCGATCTCATTTCTCCCAGACAACTTGCTTCATAGGCAAACACTTTGTCAAACACATATTCCACTATTGCACGATCCAAAACCTGAAACTTTGGATGTAACACTTCTGAACATATTTGATTATCATGTCAAAACTGTACAAGCATATCTTCAACCATGAAGAAATGCAAATCATAACACTAAACACACCTCTGCCACACTACACACTCTTTTATTCAAATTTTCTCAAAAACACTTGGAAACCAAGTGGACCAACTGCATTAGCAACATTGCAAGTACCTTCTCAACATCCTCAAGCACTTCTCAGCATGACTACACTAGAGGTTGACATCAAGCCATACCACAACTGAAAACATAGTGCAATACTCTCCAACAACTCCAACCATCTTCATACAGTGATTGACATCAATGTGACATCAAACCACAACACATCAACAAACTCCAACATTCTCCCAACTATACGTGGAGGTTGACATAAATGCAAACACTAGCAACCTTCCGAAAACTCCAATGCTAGGGGTTGACATCAATGACAACACCAACAATCTTCCAACATTGTAAATATGGGTCACATTAAAAAGAGTACTCCAATAAGGATGAATATAAATATTCCTTGGATGATGTTTATTACACCACTTGGAATTTTTACTATGACACATGTAAGATGTGTATAAGATAATCTGTGCCACGCAATATGTGTAAAATCCATTTATGATATTTTAATATACATAAGAGAATCTATGATGCATATAAGAGCATGTAATAAGATTATAAAAGTTGGGTTACATAGTACATTTGTTGATGGACAAATTGACATGTTTTAACACAAGAAAGATAAGAATACTCTAACTCTCTTTAAAATATAATAGATTTGAAGTATATTACCTCCAAGGTTTGAAGACTTGGGTCACAACTATGTTGGATCACTCGATGGTCAATTATGGTTTATTTATTCAAGGGGTCTTTTATGATTGACAAATGTTTAAATGAATTTTTTCTCAAAATGATTCTTCATTTTTTTTTGTGGGTTTTATATTTTTCTCCCAATTTTCTAATTTTTTTATTAAAAAATCACAAAAGAGTTTAGAGTTAATGAGAAATATAATGAATGATATAACCTTAATATTTCAATCATTATGTGCAAAAAAATCTAAGAAATTAATCTTAAACCCACAATACTATGATCAACAATTATTCAATCAATAATAAAGAAAGTGCAAACTCTAAATAATTTCAAATGAATACAAGTGTATTCAATAAACTACTAGATTTCACACATAAATTTAATGAAAACTTCAACAACTTAGCAAAAATAGATTTTTCATTCAATTATTCTCAATTTCCATAGAATTTTGAAGCAAAAATAATTGATTAGTTCACTCTACCATTGTAGAGAAAAAACACTTGAAGAAGATGAGATATTTATTAATTTCATCAAGAATGTCTACACCAAAACTAAAACTTCTTCTTTAGAGTTCTTCCTCTTGCTATTGCTAAAAGTAAATTCTACTAACTACTTCTATCTCATAAAAATGATAGAAAAAGAGCCAAACCCTACATCATTTTATAGGAAAAAGAGGAGGTAAAAATATATTTTTGTAGATGTTCCTATCTTTAGATTTACTTCAAAAGTAACTCTTAACTCTTCTTTTCAATAATTAATACATGCATCATGTATAGTTTTGAGCTAACACTTAACCATGCCTAAAATATAGGAACCACTTTATGAATTTAGTGGGAACCACTTTACATCAATCCTTATTGAAACAAGCGCTCTGCATGAGTTGGAGTCCCTGCCTTGAGTAGGTCTGTTTGTAGGGAAAATAGTGACAATTGGCAAAAGAGGACATAGAGTGCATAGGTCTGTATTGCCTTTTCCAAAATATTTTTCAGTCACACCATATTCATTCACAAAATCCTAAAATATATGTCAGTCATCAAATAAAAAGGATTGCAAGAGTAGCATAATTATCATGCTGGAAAGTTTTCTTAGGAGGTCAAGAACAAGGAAAGCAAATCCATGTTCACAGTATCAAAATTGGATATGAATCATGTTGTTATAGGAAAAGCCCTCATTGGCATGTATAGCAAGTGTGGAAGCATAGATGATGTTGGTACTTTCTTTGGTACAATGTTCAAGCGAGATGTAGTGTCATGGAGTGTGTTGATTTTAGGATATGCTTAGCATGGATGTGGGAAAGAAGCTCTCCAACTTTTTGCTCAAGTGCAAGGAGGAGGAATGAAACCTAACCACATCACCTTTGTTGGTGTTCTATCTGCTTGTAGCCATGTTGGTCTAGTGGATGACAGTTGTCGATACTTTAATTCTATGGTTAGAGATCACGACATTGAACCAAAAGCAGAGCATTGTGCCTATATTGTTGATCTTATTGGTTGTGTTGGGAATCTGGATGAGGCAGAACACTTCATAAATGAAATGGGAGTTGAAACTAATGCAGTAGTGTGGCGCCTCAGTTGGCAAGTTGGATGATGCAATAAAAGTAAGAAATATGATGAGATAGGGGACTTAAAAAGGATCCAGGCCTAAGTTGGATTGAAGTCAACAATATTGTTAATTGTTTTACTGTAAGGGGATAGAAGATCTTACTTATGAATGGAAAGAATATGCAACATTAGAGAGACTGATGAAGCAAGTCAAAGCAGCAAGTGTGACACAAACTTTGCTCTACATTATTGAAGCAGGAAAGGGAAACTTCTCTTGCAGCCATTACATTGAAATATGGGAATTTCATTTGGTTTAATTAGCACTCTGCTTGGAATGCCTATCAAAGATATTAAGAAATTCATGTGTGAGGGTGCATACATACTGCTACGAAGTGCATCTCCAAGATCTGTGAGAAATTACTTTGAGGGATGGCAATAATTGCAAATTAACTCATGAGTATTGAATGATTTTTTGAACTATGCATTCCATTTTGTTTTCTATATTCATGTGAGAGTCCTATTTTTTTGATTGATTTCTGTTATTTGTAAAACCTTCCTACAACTTATGGGATACTACAATATTTTTGAAAGGCTAGCCTTCAGTGTGTCTGAAAACAAGTTTGATTGCAATATGATTTTTGACCTTCAGCAAAATGGCAGGCTGAGAAAATAGGTTTGGACTACATGGATGTGGAAATTAAAAAAAATGAAGCATAACAAGAAACTGGTTAAGAAACTTGCAAAGAAATAGCATGTTTTTCTTGCATCATAAGCAATTATTAAGTAGATTCATGGACTTCTTGGTCCTGGTCTAAACAAGGTAGTTAAATTTCCTACTTTGGTATCATACCAAGTCATTGGAGGGAAAAGTAAATGAAACCAAAGCTATGATCAAGCTTCAATTGAAGAAATTTTTTTGTGTGGGTGTTGCTATGGGTAACTGTGGCATGGAGGAAAAACAAATATTTCAGAATGTCTATCTAAGTGCCAACTTTCTGGTGTCCTTGCTTAAGAAAAACTTGTTAGGCCTGGCACCAGTCCCCTTTTCTTCAATTAGAATATTGAACAAAAGCTACAAGAAAAATCCCACTTCAAACACAAACATACCAAGAAGCATGAAACATTAATAATCATTGGGAGGAGTTAATAGACACACCTACCAATGAAAAATATGCCCTCTACACATGCAAATGCAAAAATCCTTTCAACAAAGCTATCAGAGCTGTGAAATGAAAAGGGTTAATAATTAGAATGGAATGTATATCAAAGAAACCAAAAGTCAAAACAGAAATATAAAACATAAAATACCTTTCAATCCAATGAAGAGCCCAATCTCCTTTCTTTGTCACACAAGGAACATTTTCAATTGCATTGAACAACTGGGCCTTCTACAAAATCTACTCAGAGTCTTTGATGTAAGTCTGCTTCTATGATGTGATAAATATTGTATATTTTTTCAGGTCATAGCCATACTATAACATTCCAAAAAACATGATATATTTTTAAGCCATTACAATAACTTTTTCTAACTACTTCCTAGATACATCCCCATAACATTTTTGCTCATTTAGCGTGTACATAATACACACAGTTGCCCTAGTAAAAAGCATAAACCGAACTTAAATTCGATGCAATACAAATTCACTTACACAAAAATGGTAGATTTCATAAGTTTTTGCCTTCATTTAAGAGGCTTAAAAACAGTGAGTTAGGGAAGGCATTTAATATCATTTGATTTTATTATTTACAATATGCTTTCTTAAACAGAACTGAGGTTAACACTTGTATCAACACTCAGAGGTTAACACTTGTATGATAACAGAGGTTAACACTTGTAGGAGTCAGATTAACACTTGCTGGTATTGTTGTTAGTCATTTAATGGTTGTGCTTTGATCCAGAATCAGAATCATAACTTGTTGCAAATCAAGGCACAATTTTTGTATTGTTAGTATGAGAATCTAAAATGAGCTAGTAATTCAAAGTATACGAACATGCTCTTCCATGCATGAAAAATGAATATTCAGACATACTAGGATATGGAGTTCATGTAAAGTAATGTACCCATCTTGTATTCTTTGCATGTTCCTCTCCTTGGTCTAAGCGCTTCATAGGAAGCTGCTAAACAGAAAAAAGATGTGCAATAGCTTCTGTCACACAAGCAAAAATAAGCACAATTGCAAGTTGATTCAACTGTCTATGGACCCATCTTGAATTATTTTTTCATTCTTTTGCTTGGTTTGAGCACTTCACAGGAACCTGCAAAAAAAAGAAAAAATGTGCAATGATTAGTTCTGTCACACAAGTAAAATAGGCACAATTACAAGTTGATTCAATTGTCTATGAAAACTTAGAAGAGAGAGAGTAAATGTAGTGCTAGAAAATATGCTTGTATGGAAAGTAATATTGAAGACTTTGTCCAGTTCCTCCTTGGTTGACATGCAGTTTATCTTTGATCTTGCAGGGTCTTCTGTAGATGACTTGTATGATCTTCCCGTTTATGGAACAATTCTCTCTGAATGTGGATAATCCTTGGAAAGAGTCTTCCTCGGTGTTGTTGAATACTTTACATTGCTTCATGTGCCAAGACCACCCAAATTAAAATAATTGATCAAAGGTAAACAAAATGGTTACCAATAGCCTATACTTTCTTGATCTCCTTCCAAAACAAATCCGATAATTGCTATATTGGACAAGGGTGAAAAAACCTAAACGTGAAAATTAGGGTTATTGGTAACCTATACTGTTGCAACACTTGTTGAGACAAATCTAATGACTGTTACACTACAAAAGGGTGGAAAAATTGGAACAAAATCTCAGGAAAGAAGAAAAATAGGGCTCAGGAATTGCCATTGGGACTAAATAGTACTTGGAAAACTGTAGAAAAATACTAACTTAATCGTAGTAGATCTAGGAAAGAAAATAAAAGAAAAATTTGCTACAAAGACTAATTACCTGGAATATTGATTTTTGTTGTCCTCTGCAGCCACATCGTGTCATAGAATTGCTACCTAAATCAAATTTCTGACATTACTTGTAATGAAATTATGACATCACTTGTAATGAAATTTAGGGCTTTATATAGCTCAAATAAAAAATAAATTGGCTTTTAAATTTTACCACCAAAATTTATAGGTTTACAAATGTTTATGTTCTTAGCCTTCAAGTTAAGACCACCCTGAAAAAAAAGAAAAAGTTCTTAAGCTTAAACAACATGTTCCTTGGGCTTTCATTCTAAACTGAAATAAAACTGTGAACTGGTACACACTTGCACATAAGGCGAGGATTTCCTTCAAAGATGGAGGAATTCATCAAAAGTTTAAGTGAAGGTGGAGGAGGCTTCTTAAAATCAGTTATAGATTTAGTTGAAGCATAAAGCTTAAAACATAGTTATATTGATAACATATAAGGCGAGGATTTCCTTCAAAGATGGAGGAATTCATCAAAAGTTTAAGTGAAGGTGGAGGAGGCTTCTTAAAATCAGTTACAGATTTAGTTGAAGCATAAAGCTTAAAACATAGTTATATTGACCGAGGATTTCCTTCAAAGATGGAGGAATTCATCAAAAGTTTAAGTGAAGGTGGAGGAGGCTTCTTAAAATCAGTTACAGATTTAGTTGAAGCATAAAGCTTAAAACATAGTTATATTGACAACATTGTTTCTGTGTATGTTTTTCAATTTGAATGATAGATTGCTGAATAATAAAAAAATAGATAGTTGGAAGATATAATATAACGTTGGTGATTCACCTGTGGAAGAGTAGAGAGTTTTGTTTGTAGGAAAGGGGACCCACGTAAAGTAGAGATGTCTCTTAGAATAGCAGTTGTTTGTAGGACCGAGGCAGAGAGGGGCATGTTTTCCAGGCTCTGTGAGCAAGCTCTTACCTTGAACATAAAGGTCTTCTTTCTTGGTCAACTGCAACCCACTTTGAATTCTACCGTTTCTTGCAAACTCCATTGTTGAGATTTTTCCCATCATGGTGTTGCATATGGCCATTGTTATTTTCAAGGCAGAATTCACAGCTAGAAAAGAAGCTCACACTATGGATCATTGATGGCATGGTAAGTGGAACTTGTTTCATCAATGAGAAATTGTGTGACTGCAGTTCACATAACTTGTGTCTGCTGCCGATAGCAAACACAAAACACATAATCCAGACCATAAAGAATGCCAACTAACCCTAATCGTCCGCTAGATTCATTGTAGAAACAAGCCATATGACTACTTCCAACAACACCACTTTCTCACAGGTACCCACAACGAAGACACGCCCAAAGAAGAAAAACATTACAAACTCATGCAAATATTTCCCCCCCTCCATTTTTGATTCGTTGCACTCAGAATTTCTAAATGCAAAATTTAAAAAACCATAGGGCAAAAAACATCAAACCAATCAAATAATCGCAAAAACCATCGAGAAATTCCATTTGTATAAAAAAAATGCCATGGACCATAGGATAAAGCATTATATCGTCGGCTGGCAGGAGTTTCCAGATCCCTTAATGCTCAAAACCAGCCGCTCGAAAACATTAGTCTCAACCTAAAAGGAAAGGACTAATAACCATAAAATACTGTCACCTATAACCAAACACTATAAAATACTGTCACAATATAAAACTTAATGCTAATAAGGGTTATTACTGCATAATGTCGTACTACAGATGCTAAAATCCAATATGATAAAAAAATTTAACAATTTTTTTTGAATTACTACTAGCCTGCAAAATGTGGGAAACATAAACAAGGCACATGAAATGTTTTGACATAATGCCTCAAAGAGATGTCATCTCATGGATTGCAATGATTGCAGGTTATGCACAAAATGGATTTATTGAAAAGGCTATAGAAGCTTTCAAGCAAATGCAATTTGCAGGTGTAAAACCAGACTCAACAACATTTGCCTGCATCATCCTTGGCTGTGCCAAAGTGGGAGCTTTCTATCAGGGTATGGAGATACATCCAAACATAAAAACATAGAGGAATTTTTTCATATATTGTAATTGCGACTGTCCTGGTAGAAATGTATGCAAAATGTGGAAATGTAGACAAGGCACGTGAACTGTTTGACAAAATGCTTCAAAGAGATGTGCTCCCATGGACTGCAATGATTGCAGGATATGCACAAAATGGATTTTTGAAAAGGCTTTAGAAACTTTCAAGCAAATGCAATTGGCAGGATTAAAGACAAATTCCACAACCTTTGCTGCCAGCATCCTCCCCACCTGTGCAAAAAGGGAGCTTTGGAACAGGGTATTGACATCCATGAAAACATGAAGGATAGAGAGATTTTGACAAGTGTTGTAGTTGCGACTGCTCTAGTAGACATGTCCAATCTAATATCTAGATATTAAACATACTTTTGGTTGAATTGTTACAGCTAAAAAATTTCTCAAAACACAGAATCTAAATCAAGAATTGAATACAAAACTATCTAAACATAATTGAGCATTGAAAAAATGATAAGTAAACTACGATGCCAAAACAACACAAAAGTCTCTTTAACTCAAGAATAAATCAAAAGACATTGTTGGAAAACTGTCAATGAAAGAATGAGATTTTATCATCTAGAAATGAAAGGAAGATGAACAAATGATGCTTCCTCTCCCTGGTATAGGCACTCAATTGAGCTCATTTTGGTATGCCTTGAAAACAACTAAGTAGCTATGTTCAAACATGTAGTAAAACTCAAAAATGTAGTTTTAAGTAAATCTATACCTACAAACATTAGGGATACAAATTAATTGTCATTTCAGCATTATGTATTTCATGTCTGTCCAGAGCGTTTATACTTTTAGTATTGCATTTCAATACAGGAAATACTTTCTACATTTATCAGTATCATCATCTCCCACTCACTAATGCTCAAGCTGCAAAAAAAATATCAACGTTTTAAAAACATATTGCTTGCACCACTAAAAAGCAATGCTTATACATAAACATTAAAGAAACAATGCTTTTTACCCATTTTTACCATATAAAAAGAGAATCAATTGCAAGTAGTGAATCATGAAAATATCCCATCAAGAGGACCAGTATTTTGGAATACCAATTCTCTAAACTGTTCACAAAAACATGTTAGCACCACCTGGATTATTTTTAAACTCGGACTCAAGAAACCCACATAAATTTCCCATCTTATATAACAAAATTGACAACTAACCATAGCATGACACTAGATGCAGCAGAGAGCTTGAAAAAATACCACAACTTTGAGAAGGCATCTTTGGACAGACCTATCCATGACAACGAACAACCCCCACATGTGGCATAAATAATTAGGCCAATTGTGGGCATCCACCATGCCAAATTCAATGTAATCACCACACCAATTAGTCCCATCTCAAATTTAATAATAAATAGCCAGCTCAGAAAAACGTGGAGCACCAAAGAGGCTGCAGAGGTCCATGCAATGACCATGTTTTCTAACTGGGACTGCAAAAATATCTGAGCTGAATAGAGGAAAATAAATAAAAAATGTTGAGGAATGAACCAGATTGAAAGTGTTCCTGTTAATTCAGCAATGTCATCTGGCTGTCCAAGGATCTTCAAGATGGGAGATGCATATATATACATTGGTAAGAGAAGAATTGCAACACCAAAGAGGACAATCCATGCTCTCTGCATATACAATCCCAAAACATGATGTAGCTATGAACATTGCTAGAAATTCAGTAAAACAAGATGCAACATTTAAAGCTAATTAGCTATGACAGCTTAGCTCTGAATTCAACAATGTATTCATCAAACTTGAGTTCTTCGTTGATATCTCCTTGGTATACAACAGGCAAGCATGATGACACCATAGATTTCTCTTACCACCGATCACTGCAAAAATCCCCACCATCCGTTTCATAACTGTTCTGTAGGGCATGTATGCCAAATGTGATAGTTGAGAGCATGCATGCAAAATGTGGAAGCAGAGAAAAGACACGTGAACTGTTTGCAGAACGCCACTTACGCACTAGGCATCCTCGCAGCCCATTTTTCTTTTTTAAAATCTGCTTGAAACCAACATTAGGAAATGGCTTATATTTTTCCCTTGCTTGTTGCTCATTGGCCAGAATAAATTTTGGTCCTATTTTTAATTGAAAAATCAGAAAACCACTGGAAAAATATATGGGGGCCAATCAGGAAAAAGGGGAAACTAACAAAAATAAAAAAAATTAAATCAGACTTTGGTTTAAGATAGTGTATATGTAACGCCCCGCCAGGGAATCCAAAGGACGAAGCATTAAGTAGCGAATTAATAGAATAATTTTTTTTATTTATTTTTTTAGCGTCATTCGTTTATACAAATGTCTTAAGGATTCCAAGACGACGTTACTTATCATAATAATTAAGAACATATTACCATAGTATTAAAGTCATAAACACAAGTACAAATCATATTCGTAAATAATCCACTTTTCAAAACTTATACAATTCAAGACATTCATAAATTCTGATTACATCCAGTGAGATTCTCTTAAGATCTCGATACATCATATTGATGGTACAAAGAGTATACTCATTAACATGAGATAAATATACAATAAGGAAATTGATCTCCTCATATCAAATATGCACATCCGAACATGATCTGCGTACAGTATCTCGATCATCAAGGTATCAAGAACCAGCTACAAGTAAAATGTCATCAGTAAGAGTATCCAATGAAAATGTAGCACGGTTTCCACCCGACCACGTGGAACCCGAAGGTCCACTCCCTCCGTGCTAGGAGATAGTGATAGGTCCAGAAGACAATCAAACAAAGAACAATGTACATACAATACATTACATGGCTGACTACACATAACGACATGACCACATCATATGCTTTCAGAGATGACCACAAAATATCAGTTAACTCTACACAAGAGACTACAATCATGCTTCAGGACAGAGTGTCATCACATAGTTGTTCTAAGTTACCCTGGTGAATCTTCCTAGACTACCGGCCCTCATCTAGAGTTACCCTGGCAGTCTCTACCGATTCCCGGCCCTTAGTCAAACTCATGTGGTGTCGAATTACCCTTCAGGAAGACAAGGCAAATGACAAGCCATTCCAGGCCTTCTCAACCTACCCTTAATCTAAATGAGCATTAAGGCACTAGGTGAGGCATTCTATTAATCTTTGTTATATATTGAAACCCCAGGTTTATTATTAAAGTTTTCACTGAATTACATAACCCTCGATAGGTTACCCTAGCAACCACTTAGGGTTCTGGCCCCTATCGTGAGCCACTCTTCCTAGAAACATGACGCAACATCCAAATACTAGGGATTGCCAACATGTGTATAGAACAATACCAAAATAAAAACACATCTCATTTGTAATTCACTCATGGGACAATTCGAAACACCACAAGATGACAAATATCTTTCGCATGGCAAGTTCCATAATAGAACAACAAGGTATCAATAAACAAATATCAATGCTCTAGCCTCAAGAAGGAAAAGTATGCATTACTTAAAATCAGATACAAGGTAAAGCCATTAAGCACAAAATTAAACTCTTGAATGATCACAATATTCGCATGGCTTAGACCTTATAATTCCACAATACCTCAAAACCACCCTCTAACCTCGGGAAGTATAAGAACTCCATATAACATACAGTTTAACTTACTCCAAGATATCAAAACAAATGACAACAAGCCTAAAGGATGTTATATTCAATTCAATTACAAATAAACCATTTAAAAATACTCAAATCATAACATCACTATTGATTTCAAATAACAATTGCTAATATTTATATTGAGACATAATTATAATTTTAACCTTAAAATTTCTATATTTTCCATTTCATGATAATAAAATTCTTTTAAATTCCAATCTACTTTAAAATCAATTATAATTTTTTAAAGAACTATAGGACTTCATTAAATCACACAAATCAATGAAGTTATATTAGTCTCATTTCCTAGATGCAGTAGTGCTAATTTAAAAAAAAAATTAAACTTAAATACACCTTTCAACTTTAAATCACACAATTATAACTAGTTACTTTCACATATTTCATAATACTAAAATTTTCTTAAAATTTCAAATTTGATAAATAGTACTTAAGGAAAATTCAAAGTTAAAATAAATAGTTTTACATAAAAAAAAATAAAAAATAAAAATAAATAAATAACTTATTGAAATAAAAATCTCAACTAAGTTAAATATAATCTTAGACCAATGAATCTATATTGCGTTAGTAATATAAAATTTCAACTAAAAGAGAACACATCATTTATAACAAAATCTTCAAATGGGAATTCAATCCCGCAACCTCTCCTACATACGTTTCGTGTCCTACCAACATGCCACAGAAAATGCTTGCAAATCTAACCAGAAGTTTAGAAAAGACAACACAAAGGAGAATTGCATGGCTTATAGTTAAAGAAATTCAAAGCTTACCATAATAAATCTTTAGTTATCTTAACGAAAACTCATGCAGCATAATTACTAACTGTTGGTTAAACAGATATAGTCTATAATCAAGGAGTTAATATCTAGTTTTCTATACCAAGGAAGTTACGCACCCTAAGATATAGAGATGATTTAAATGCATTTTAAAGAAAACTTTAGACAACCAAAATAGATCACGCAATCAGTGATATGTGCATTTAACACCAACTACATGAGTAGAAGAATATACACAATGCATGGTAATTTTTTTTATGTTACAAGTGCCTCATCTATGACAGGTAAATAATGGAATCAAAAAGATTATTTATATCTCAGAAATATTCTATTTTCTAGCGCTGCAACTGTGAGAGGTAGCAATGGAATCTTGGATGTAATTTATTTCTAAATACCCTACCATGTAAAAAATCCGCCGCTGTGACAGTAGCGAAAGAAATCAGAGAGAGATTATTTAAACGTCCTCTCCCTTCAATACCCAAGTGTTGCAGTTGTTGCAGGTAATCAATGATATCAAAAATCTTATTGAATCTTCGCAGCCCATCTTTGTTCATGTGCAGCAACAGAGACTATTTAACAATGAAACCAGAAAGCTTATTTAGCCTCCTCAACCTCCATTTTCATAAGGGCTTTCATTTTAATAAATTTCCTATACCTACGCATGAAGTAAACATATTATTATTGTGACACTAACTTACTATACTGACTGAGAGTTCGACTAAAAAGCATTGATATTAACAGTGGTGACTCAAAACACAAGAAGACAATATGACCTTCATAATACGACCCCATCTCAAATATTTATCCACCTATAGAGAAATTTAGCTGAACATTGAATAAGCCAACTCGTCTAACTCAAGTTTAATCTACTGAGAAGATTGCAATGGTGACAGCGGTGAATACTGACGCAATAAGAAATTTCAGCTTTTGAGAACAAGCCGTTTAGACTAGCCAATTTGAAGATGTTAGACTGGAAACTCGACTTAGCCACTGCAATTCACAGTGATAGTGGTATGAGGTGTAGAATACCACGAGTAAAGCAAGCCAAGGGCGTTTCATTGAAATGACAACAGGGTTAACAAGAATAAACGCCAGTCTCAAAGCAAATTAACCGGGTAGACTTAATAACTCAATATGCATGTCAATCATAATTTTATCTGGAATTACTCTGATAAGAATCATGTTGAATTGAACATTTCTAAACTTAACTGCTAAAGTCAGGCCGACTCAAACTGCAAAAAAAACTTCTTATTTCAAAGATAAATTTTAAACAAGCACAAAGGCTAAATTCTCACTCCATTATGAGATACAACAGAGAGGCGACCAGAAATAACAAAATAACGGACTTCTTAAGCAATTAGGCTACAAGATTAAGGAGATGAAGACGGCTCTATCCATTCGTCCTCAACACTCTTACAATATATCCAACACTAAATACTTCTTTAACCATTAGCTAGCGTCCTACAGGAAATAATTTGTTATTTTCAAATAGAAGTAATTTGACCAAAATATGGTTAAGTGACAGGTTTCTATTTGTATCAAGAAGATTAACTATAATTATACGCCCTGTAATATTCAATGGTTACACTTGTGACAAATTGAAACAAGGGTCAGGAAAATCTAAAACAATTTGTTTCAGTTTCTTTAAAAATTTCTGGGATTTTATCTACGTTTTTCTCTAGATTTCTTTCCTCAGTCTAATTTGTTTCCATGTTGTTTGTGCAGGTTTCACATCTGATAAATTCTATGTTTACAGAACAATATAATACCTTAATCGACATTCAAAAGATTCTATTCGAGTATTATATAAACAAAAGGAAGAAAACTTGGAATTTTTAACCAACCAACTTGATTATTGCAGCTGTTAAGTCCGATCTGCAGCCAATCCCCAAACTGATTAAGTAGCAAAGCTGGATTGAGGCAAGGTTGAAGCTCCTCTGAATTCTACTCAAAATCACAAAGCTTCTCAAAAGAATTGGCGTGCAAATCCTTTTTCCTTTTTTTTTTCTTCTCCAAGCTACTGCCGTGTAAAATACTTCCCGAGAAACTGCCGTGAAAGAAAACTGCAACCCCTAAAGGCTAATTAATGCCATTTATTAACTCAAGTTACACTTAACTATTCGTAATCATCCATTCCCAATTTTTCTCATGCAGTTATAAACTTCTAAGATATTTTCACACAGGTAACTTTTGAAAATAAACTATTTTAAAATACTTGTTTTTTTTTTCACTTAAATTTTATTTGCACAAGTAACTTAATTAATTAATTACTTTTAAAGAAATTCCTTTTAACAAATTTTGCATTCTCTTTTAATTTAATAACTTGCTTAATTTAAATTAATAAATTAAACAATAAACACAACATAAACGTTTATTCTATTATTTAAAGAAATTTGCATTTAATCAATATATCAACAAATTAGCCATTTAACTAAATTAAACAATAATTAATTTTCAAATAAAATAACACAAACATAACTGACAAGACAAGACAAATCAACAAACAACAATGGCGACAATAGGATACACGTTCGACAAAGAACGAAGGTTACACAAGGACCAGACACTATCTCTGAATCAACATGATAAAATTGGATTAGGGTATGCTCAGACCTGACAAGTAGGTGGAGCCGATACCCGGTACCTGTATCTGCAGAAAACATCAATGTTAGGACATTCATATACTCATGTTAGAAAACACACCGTGAATAAGATTCGCAGCATAGCAAGGTACTCACGAATGAGTAATGCCATACTGTCTTCTTCACTGACATTGATGAGCATCATTACATCATAATAACATAAACATCAAACACATCCAGATAAACACATTAACACTCAGACACTACATATCCACTACGTACATGCATCCATCATAATACCTTAATCAAATGATCTCGATGTCCAGTGTATCATCAACAAATTTTAACAACTAGCAATGAAACAAAAACAAATGGATACACATAGTAACAACTGGAGGGGTACTACATCCTCCCCCCTAGGATACAACTTACTCCTGGAAGCTGCAAAATAGGCACAACAAACATATCAAAAGGAGTGTTAAGTTCACATCACAAACAATAATAGTTTTTCGATATATATAAGGCAGCAATAAGGAAAAGTACTACATCCCTTCGTGCAATAACAGACTACTCGTTATTGGATATGGGACACTCCTCAAGATCCTCTTCCGAGTCCAAAATTGTCTTTATGGAAGCGGAAGACTATATGCAATGGCTTTCCTTCTCTTCCTTAGAGAGGGTAGGTGCGTTAAGTCCACACTCAAATGGCCAATTCCAAACAATTGACGGTTTTCTTCACTTTAACCAGATGTCCCAATTCTACAATCTTCTTCCCTTTTTCCATTTTGACCCGATAGAGAGCTTGAGCCAAGATCTCGTCATCAGATTCACAAGATCGAGGTTCAGGTGTGGAGTTTTCTTTGATGACCACACCTTTATGATCAACTTTCTGGCGGTTAATCCCACAACCACCACCTCTTCCTTGACCATGACCTCTATTTTGATGCCTAGGAATAGCCCTACACAACACCTCATAGAACAAATCTTAGATATAAGGAAAGAACCAAGAAAAAGGGAAAGAACGAATCCCAAGATTATAAGTACTATAACCAAAACTAACATAAATAACCTTCATATATGCCTACCCTATAGTTCCCTAAGTCTACTTCCTCGTACACACTCTCCAAGTTAGTATCCTACATCCTTGGAGATAAATCACTATACAACATATGGCCGACATTGAAAACGATAAAGATAAAATAATTTAGCCACTGAATTCATAAATAAATATTAAATAAAATTCAATTTCAACATTAAATTAAGAATTGTGCACAATGTCAACATTAAATCAAGTGTAACCACAAGGGTCACATGTAACAAGATCACAAGGTGTGGCTAAACTATAACAATCAAATGTAAACAAAGTGTCGACCTTCACAATTAACATATAGTCATCAAAATCATAAATAAAGTCCACAATCTTCAAAATAGTACAATACATCACTGTGTGACTAGACTCTAGCCACCTAACGAGGAAGGAGAAAACTTTTCAGGCTAATTCAATAATCTTCATGCGGTGCGGAGTGATTTCCGACACGTCTTAGTTACATGAAGTAAAAACAATAGGATATTACGAACTATAAAATCTAACACCTAGGAGAACGTAATGGGCTTACTAATGTCCAGAGTACCCAGTGTTAGAACCTAGTGCTTTGATACCATCTGTAACGCCCCGCCAGGGAATCCAAAGGACGAAGCATTAAGTAGCGAATTAATAGAATAATTTTTTTTTATTTTTTTTTAGCGTCATTCGTTTATACAAATGTCTTAAGGATTCCAAGAGGACGTTACTTATCATAATAATTAAGAACATATTACCATAGTATTAAAGTCATAAACACAAGTACAAATCATATTCGTAAATAATCCACTTTTCAAAACTTATACAATTCAAGACATTCATAAATTCTGATTACATCCAGTGAGATTCTCTTAAGATCTCGATACATCATATTGATGGTACAAAGAGTATACTCATTAACATGAGATAAATATACAATAAGGAAATTGATCTCCTCATATCAAATATGCACATCCGAACATGATCTGCGTACAGTATCTCGATCATCAAGGTATCAAGAACCAGCTACAAGTAAAATGTCATCAGTAAGAGTATCCAATGAAAATGTAGCACGGTTTCCACCCGACCACGTGGAACCCGAAGGTCCACTCCCTCCGTGCTAGGAGATAGTGATAGGTCCAGAAGACAATCAAACAAAGAACAATGTACATACAATACATTACATGGCTGACTACACATAACGACATGACCACATCATATGCTTTCAGAGATGACCACAAAATATCAGTTAACTCTACACAAGAGACTACAATCATGCTTCAGGACAGAGTGTCATCACATAGTTGTTCTAAGTTACCCTGGTGAATCTTCCTAGACTACCGGCCCTCATCTAGAGTTACCCTGGCAGTCTCTACCGATTCCCGGCCCTTAGTCAAACTCATGTGGTGTCGAATTACCCTTCAGGAAGACAAGGCAAATGACAAGCCATTCCAGGCCTTCTCAACCTACCCTTAATCTAAATGAGCATTAAGGCACTAGGTGAGGCATTCTATTAATCTTTGTTATATATTGAAACCCCAGGTTTATTATTAAAGTTTTCACTGAATTACATAACCCTCGATAGGTTACCCTAGCAACCACTTAGGGTTCTGGCCCCTATCGTGAGCCACTCTTCCTAGAAACATGACGCAACATCCAAATACTAGGGATTGCCAACATGTGTATAGAACAATACCAAAATAAAAACACATCTCATTTGTAATTCACTCATGGGACAATTCGAAACACCACAAGATGACAAATATCTTTCGCATGGCAAGTTCCATAATAGAACAACAAGGTATCAATAAACAAATATCAATGCTCTAGCCTCAAGAAGGAAAAGTATGCATTACTTAAAATCAGATACAAGGTAAAGCCATTAAGCACAAAATTAAACTCTTGAATGATCACAATATTCGCATGGCTTAGACCTTATAATTCCACAATACCTCAAAACCACCCTCTAACCTCGGGAAGTATAAGAACTCCATATAACATACAGTTTAACTTACTCCAAGATATCAAAACAAATGACAACAAGCCTAAAGGATGTTATATTCAATTCAATTACAAATAAACCATTTAAAAATACTCAAATCATAACATCACTATTGATTTCAAATAACAATTGCTAATATTTATATTGAGACATAATTATAATTTTAACCTTAAAATTTCTATATTTTCCATTTCATGATAATAAAATTCTTTTAAATTCCAATCTACTTTAAAATCAATTATAATTTTTTAAAGAACTATAGGACTTCATTAAATCACACAAATCAATGAAGTTATATTAGTCTCATTTCCTAGATGCAGTAGTGCTAATTTAAAAAAAAAATTAAACTTAAATACACCTTTCAACTTTAAATCACACAATTATAACTAGTTACTTTCACATATTTCATAATACTAAAATTTTCTTAAAATTTCAAATTTGATAAATAGTACTTAAGGAAAATTCAAAGTTAAAATAAATAGTTTTACATAAAAAAAAATAAAAAATAAAAATAAATAAATAACTTATTGAAATAAAAATCTCAACTAAGTTAAATATAATCTTAGACCAATGAATCTATATTGCGTTAGTAATATAAAATTTCAACTAAAAGAGAACACATCATTTATAACAAAATCTTCAAATGGGAATTCAATCCCGCAACCTCTCCTACATACGTTTCGTGTCCTACCAACATGCCACAGAAAATGCTTGCAAATCTAACCAGAAGTTTAGAAAAGACAACACAAAGGAGAATTGCATGGCTTATAGTTAAAGAAATTCAAAGCTTACCATAATAAATCTTTAGTTATCTTAACGAAAACTCATGCAGCATAATTACTAACTGTTGGTTAAACAGATATAGTCTATAATCAAGGAGTTAATATCTAGTTTTCTATACCAAGGAAGTTACGCACCCTAAGATATAGAGATGATTTAAATGCATTTTAAAGAAAACTTTAGACAACCAAAATAGATCACGCAATCAGTGATATGTGCATTTAACACCAACTACATGAGTAGAAGAATATACACAATGCATGGTAATTTTTTTTATGTTACAAGTGCCTCATCTATGACAGGTAAATAATGGAATCAAAAAGATTATTTATATCTCAGAAATATTCTATTTTCTAGCGCTGCAACTGTGAGAGGTAGCAATGGAATCTTGGATGTAATTTATTTCTAAATACCCTACCATGTAAAAAATCCGCCGCTGTGACAGTAGCGAAAGAAATCAGAGAGAGATTATTTAAACGTCCTCTCCCTTCAATACCCAAGTGTTGCAGTTGTTGCAGGTAATCAATGATATCAAAAATCTTATTGAATCTTCGCAGCCCATCTTTGTTCATGTGCAGCAACAGAGACTATTTAACAATGAAACCAGAAAGCTTATTTAGCCTCCTCAACCTCCATTTTCATAAGGGCTTTCATTTTAATAAATTTCCTATACCTACGCATGAAGTAAACATATTATTATTGTGACACTAACTTACTATACTGACTGAGAGTTCGACTAAAAAGCATTGATATTAACAGTGGTGACTCAAAACACAAGAAGACAATATGACCTTCATAATACGACCCCATCTCAAATATTTATCCACCTATAGAGAAATTTAGCTGAACATTGAATAAGCCAACTCGTCTAACTCAAGTTTAATCTACTGAGAAGATTGCAATGGTGACAGCGGTGAATACTGACGCAATAAGAAATTTCAGCTTTTGAGAACAAGCCGTTTAGACTAGCCAATTTGAAGATGTTAGACTGGAAACTCGACTTAGCCACTGCAATTCACAGTGATAGTGGTATGAGGTGTAGAATACCACGAGTAAAGCAAGCCAAGGGCGTTTCATTGAAATGACAACAGGGTTAACAAGAATAAACGCCAGTCTCAAAGCAAATTAACCGGGTAGACTTAATAACTCAATATGCATGTCAATCATAATTTTATCTGGAATTACTCTGATAAGAATCATGTTGAATTGAACATTTCTAAACTTAACTGCTAAAGTCAGGCCGACTCAAACTGCAAAAAAAACTTCTTATTTCAAAGATAAATTTTAAACAAGCACAAAGGCTAAATTCTCACTCCATTATGAGATACAACAGAGAGGCGACCAGAAATAACAAAATAACGGACTTCTTAAGCAATTAGGCTACAAGATTAAGGAGATGAAGACGGCTCTATCCATTCGTCCTCAACACTCTTACAATATATCCAACACTAAATACTTCTTTAACCATTAGCTAGCGTCCTACAGGAAATAATTTGTTATTTTCAAATAGAAGTAATTTGACCAAAATATGGTTAAGTGACAGGTTTCTATTTGTATCAAGAAGATTAACTATAATTATACGCCCTGTAATATTCAATGGTTACACTTGTGACAAATTGAAACAAGGGTCAGGAAAATCTAAAACAATTTGTTTCAGTTTCTTTAAAAATTTCTGGGATTTTATCTACGTTTTTCTCTAGATTTCTTTCCTCAGTCTAATTTGTTTCCATGTTGTTTGTGCAGGTTTCACATCTGATAAATTCTATGTTTACAGAACAATATAATACCTTAATCGACATTCAAAAGATTCTATTCGAGTATTATATAAACAAAAGGAAGAAAACTTGGAATTTTTAACCAACCAACTTGATTATTGCAGCTGTTAAGTCCGATCTGCAGCCAATCCCCAAACTGATTAAGTAGCAAAGCTGGATTGAGGCAAGGTTGAAGCTCCTCTGAATTCTACTCAAAATCACAAAGCTTCTCAAAAGAATTGGCGTGCAAATCCTTTTTCCTTTTTTTTTTCTTCTCCAAGCTACTGCCGTGTAAAATACTTCCCGAGAAACTGCCGTGAAAGAAAACTGCAACCCCTAAAGGCTAATTAATGCCATTTATTAACTCAAGTTACACTTAACTATTCGTAATCATCCATTCCCAATTTTTCTCATGCAGTTATAAACTTCTAAGATATTTTCACACAGGTAACTTTTGAAAATAAACTATTTTAAAATACTTGTTTTTTTTTTCACTTAAATTTTATTTGCACAAGTAACTTAATTAATTAATTACTTTTAAAGAAATTCCTTTTAACAAATTTTGCATTCTCTTTTAATTTAATAACTTGCTTAATTTAAATTAATAAATTAAACAATAAACACAACATAAACGTTTATTCTATTATTTAAAGAAATTTGCATTTAATCAATATATCAACAAATTAGCCATTTAACTAAATTAAACAATAATTAATTTTCAAATAAAATAACACAAACATAACTGACAAGACAAGACAAATCAACAAACAACAATGGCGACAATAAGATACACGTTCGACAAAGAACGAAGGTTACACAAGGACCAGACACTATCTCTGAATCAACATGATAAAATTGGATTAGGGTATGCTCAGACCTGACAAGCAGGTGGAGCCGATACCCGGTACCTGTATCTGCAGAAAACATCAATGTTAGGACATTCATATACTCATGTTAGAAAACACACCGTGAATAAGATTCGCAGCATAGCAGGGTACTCACAAATGAGTAATGCCATACTGTCTTCTTCACTGACATTGATGAGCATCATTACATCATAATAACATAAACATCAAACACATCCAGATAAACACATTAACACTCAGACATTGCATATCCACTACGTACATGCATCCATCATAATACCTTAATCAAATGATCTCGATGTCCAGTGTATCATCAACAAATTTTAACAACTAGCAATGAAACAAAAACAAATGGATACACAGTAACAACTGGAGGGGTACTACAGTATAACTGCTGACCCGGTTCCCAATGTGCAAGTAATATAGTTTTTGGTCATGCGAAAACATTAGTCTCCACCTTTAAAGGCAGGGACTAATAATAACTATAAAAGAATAATAAATGTTCAAATGTCTCAACATGCTAAAAATGGAAAACCTAAATTAGGTTCCAAAATATTATTTGAATTTCAAATTTATCCTTTGGCCCTTTTTTTCTATTGGAAGTCCTTATATGCCTTCAATCCATTTTATAAAATGACACCATTTAGCCCATCCAACCAACCTAATATTAAGTCTTCATACATTTTCTTAGAAAAAATAAAATTGATTATTCATTTCAACCAAATATTTCAACATAGAATCAAAATATAACTCAATCTATATAAGCTAATCTAGTGTGTTCTCATTTGATATTTATCTTATTTCATCTTGACCATGTCTCTCAAAACCTTCACAATTTTCTTTGGTGGTTTCATCTCATACTTATCCATATTTACTAGCTTAGGGTTGATTATTATACTGACAAAATATTCAAAAACATCTCAAGCCTTATTTAATTCATTTTGGTCTTCCAAGATTCTATGTATGTAAAAGGATAGTAGATCCCTCCTAAAATCTATGACCTTTATTATTTTTCAACAAAATATTATTCATTAAGCTGCAAAATTCTATTAGATACTAATTCTTGAGGAGATATCTTATTTATCTCCTTTATTAAAGGAATATTATTTTCATATAGTTCATCTCCATTCCTCATAGCCTCTAGGAATTTACCCATTATTTGTTTTAAATAGTGAATCTAATAATAGAACCTAAATATGTAATCAATTTCTTTATTCACCAAGACCAAAAATTTATCAATCCATTTATCTACATCTTGAGATTTCTATTTCATATCATGTAAAGAATTAAATTTTATTTTAGAAATAAAAATTGACATATCAGTTGAAGTACCTTCTTGTGAAGGTATAAGGGTGATCAAACCTTTCAAAAATTCATTCATCTATTATAATTATTCTCTAATCTCCTTCTTAGCTTTCAAGGTCCTTTTCAATTCATAGCTTCAAAGTCTCCACCACGATTTCCAAAGAAACCAGATCCTCTTCTCTTATTTTCTTTATGAGATTAAATTTAGCTATCTGATAATCATGACGTGTCATATCTCAAGCATCTCTCTCAACCATAAGCATTTATTTCAACAACTTTTTCTATGTTTTGACTTACCTTAATGGTTGATAAGTCTCAATATTTCTTCCTTGGCCTTTCTTTGTCTATCATGATTGTGAGATTCCAAGTCTAAAGGATTTGTAACCATATTTTCTCTTTTAGAAAAATCCAATTTCAGCCGTGGTCTAGTAGGCATGTTTTGTATTGAGGTATTTTTTATTGGATGTTTCTACTATTATTGTTATTGTGGTTACTCTTGTTGTGGGCTCTTAAGAGTCTACATTTATAGTTGATCTTAAGGACTCTAAGAAATTTGTACCTATTGAGAAACCTCATTTTGAGATTTTATTTTTTTTGGTTAATCTCAAAATTATCATCCTTTATGTCCTTAATTGATATCATCTCAATTTGAGACTTTATTTGGCTTGGAGGATATTGAGGAGTTTACAAAATTTGTTCTCCTTTCCTTAGTTATTCCTCTACTTTCTTGACCAATTCATCAACTGCAACCTCTATATATCTAATTTTCCATCTTTGTTTGCTTCTAAAGTGGAAGGTGTAGTGCAATTTGGTGTCCTTGGGTGTGTCCATGTTGGATAAGGAGTTCTTTATGAAGATGATGATGATTCAAAATCCAATATCCCTATTTTTTTGCTCCATTAAACAATGATGGTGTTGGAAGTACCATTTGTGATTATTTAGGATGAGATTTTTGTAAAGGAGTTGCAACAAATCCTTACCTTACTCTTTCATAAATTGCCTCTTTTCTCCTTTTTTCCTTTTCAAAGGCTTATTGCAATTTTTCCAATGAACCATATTCTTTTATCTTAGTTCTTGTAAGAGTAGAGGAGGGATCAATCTATCTTCTCCTTTTCTTTCCTTTCCTTAGATGGTTCCACTATTGTGTTTATCCAAGCTAAGTTGAAACTTTCCATTTTTATTACTTGTGTATTTAAGAAATTGTCTTCCATAGCACCCCAATTAATTAGTGATAAAGACATGCCATCAATATTATAAATATCATAAATAGGATTCAATATATTCCCATAATTAACCATGTCTTTGGGAATGCTTTCTCTAATTTTCACATCCCTCACCTATTTAATATTCAATTTTGGAAGCTTCTTTTTCTTATATCTTGATCATTTTGGTAGTTTTCCCATAATTCCTTCCATATTTTCCTTATGCTTATATTATGATCCAAATATTATTTCCACTTTTTTTATTAAAATCACAATTGGAATGTGCATGAAACAATTGAGGTTCATGGAGGATAGATCTTCCTTGAAGTCCTTAGCACATACCATAGAAGCACAAACATAATAACTTGATAAAAAAGGAAACGAAACTCCTATCTTATGATTTTTAATGAATTTCTTATGCACCTCTATAATTTCCTGAGAATTCAAGCAAAATGATATTGTCATTATAAAAATTGGGAGCAAGAAAAGGGCTCTATAAAAACCTCCAATCCTTATGTATGATGACTTGGGGAATTTAATGAACAAATGTCCCCAACTAGCTATCAATTATTTTTCTTCTTTTAAAATTCTAACAATATAATCTCTATCTAGTTTGTGCAAGATAGGGAAAATGAAAGCAACATTGACCATTTTTAAATGTTATTGTGATTCTTTATATTCCAACTAGGTATAATATTTTCAAACTCTTTTTCTATCTAACCCCTTCTCCTAATATTCCTTTTATGTCCAATCTTGAGAGAGAGGCTTGTCTTGTTAACAAGTAGATGACATATGATGCCATTATGAATTTCTTGATAGTTTGGATAGAGGTGAGTTGTTGGTGTAAGTTGTCACTTACCAATTGAGCTCAATCAATGTATTCTCTATCCTTCATGATTGTATCCATATATGGATGCATCCAGGTATTGTATAAAATTTAATCTATCCATTAATCTATTCATCAAGGTGATCACGTCACCAATTCCTTCTTAGAAATCTGAACTTGTAAGATTCTTTGAAATGTTATTGATACCATTTTTTTATTTCATCAAACAATATTTGATCAAGTGTCTAACATGGCCTTCTTCATCATTTATATATGCCTAATGGGATCTATCCTTTGTGATGATGGCCAAAGTTGTCTTGAATGGAAAGTAAGACATTAGCTATGAGTCTAAGGGATATATCCAAAATGCTATTCCTAGATGGGTGTCTTGTCCTAGTGTTAGGACCATAATTTTAATTAAAATAAAGAATAAGCCTTGGGATCTACAATATAATGAGGAAATAAGCTATATGGGACAAGCCTAAATTAGCTATTATCCTAGATCTAATTGTTGCTCTATCTCTAAATATTATCTCATGAAAGTTATCTAGGTTGATATGGCCTAGATTGATGCCAATTGCATCTTGGAGATCTTAGAGACCTTAGGAACTCCTTGAAACTCACACTTTATAGTTGCAATTAGTATTTCAAGTTTCTCTAATTTATCAATCATCACGCATTTTTAACAAGGCAACCAAATGAATTTTTCATTTTTTCATAATTTGGTTATTATTTAGGTTCCTAAGGGAGATATATATTTAAAGGAGGTTTCATTTAATCCTAAAAATTCCTTGGAGGAGTTCCTAATGGTCCTAGTGGAGGTTAGAAAGGAAATAGAACCTAGGACCCACCAAAAGAGTGGTGAGTGTTGTGTTGTAGAGTGGAATGGGGACTTGGAACAATGTATCCTTAGAAAGGTGTGTCATAAAAAAATGTATCCTTGACATTTTCACGCTTGATATGGGAATAATTGATGATAAATTGGACTTAATGGGGCATTGATTTAGTGTTGTGAGGTTTTTAACACATCTACATTAGGTCTTGGGCCCTTGCAAACTAAATGAAATGCATCTAACAATGTCTTGTAAAAGTGTTGTAAAAGATTTTCACACTTTTCTAGACTAAGGGACCTATTTTTCCCCTAATTCAATATTGTAAAATTTATTTAATGGTATTCTCACATTAATCTAGAAGGCTTGTAAATTAAACTTGACTTTAATCTAGTGTTGTAATGTGTTTTACACATTCACATTGGATGTTGTGCCTTTCTAGGCTGTGTGGACCTCATTTTAGAGTTGCAAAGTGTATTTAATCAAACTTTCACATTGAATTCTATGTCTCTAGCCCTAATTACCCTTTATATCATCATTAATAGGCCCCAGTGGCCCCATATTGTGCATCCCGAGGCTTAAATTGATCAAAGACCCAACTAGAACACCTTAGAAGCCTAATTTCTTCATTCCCAGACAATCCAGCTGGAAAAAGAGCCCTTGTCGGACTAAGTCACCCAGCTGGGTGAATTAGTCCCATCTAGGTGGGACTAAGTCACCTAGCTTGGCGACTTAGTCCCATTTGGACTATTTTTTAGGTTTGAGCAAGAAAATTTGGGTTTTAAGTTTAATTTTCCTTCATTTCGGCCTTGGGGATCAAATTAATGGGAAAATTAGGTGGATTTCCTATAAATACAAGCTTCTAAACGCTAATTCATAACTAATTCATTATTCATCCATCATTCACTATGTTCTTAAGTCAAGCAAGCTAGGGTTTTAACATTTTCATGTCATCAAGATAGCTTTTTCAGACATTCAAGCGCAAATTCTTCATCTATTGCTGCAAAAATTCAAGATCTATCATCATGGAAAGTTTCTAACCTCATTATTTCATGCTTCATTACATCATTTCTTCATTTTGGTTTAAATACCTAAAAAGGGGCTTGACCAAGGCAAACCCCCATGCCCTAACATTCAACATTTCTCTTTCTTTCCTTGTGCGTGTTTGCAGATTTAGGTACTTTGAAGGTTTGGAAATCATTGAAGGATAAGTTGAAAACTTGTTGGAGACCTCTCCTTGTTTTCTAGGTCAAGATATCCACAAAAGGTCACTTTCAGGCCCAAATTTGATAGTTTCATAATCAGACACTTGTAGGAAAACAAAGTGCAGACCGAGGGCTTTCGTTTCCAATTTCAAATTTTTAGAAAATACAAAGTGGACTAAGTTTCCATCAATGGTGACTTAGTCCCACTATACCTATTTTTTCAGAAGTTTAAATTGTAGTTCTAGATACCCATTTGGTTGGAACATGCTCCAATGCAGTTTTCCAGATTTGGGACTAGGTCGCCCAGAATGGCGTAAGTGTCCCAGTAGGATAAATTTTTTGGATCAGCAATGTTTCCAATCTCCATTCCAATCTGCAACACATTTCCAGGTGCACCTCTTCAATTTCATTCATTTTTGTTATTGTTTGTTTACATTTCTAGGTCTTTTTGCATACATCATTGTATTTTCAAACAAGGTACATTTCTTTAGTTTTCATTTAATAATCAATATGTTTTACCAATTTTCTGTATTTAGGTCATTACATTTAGGCATATTTCATACATATTTGCATTAGTCTTAAGTGTGGACATTGCACATTTTGTCCTACCTCTCTCCTTTTAGGTGAAAACCCCTAGAAGTGTTAGAGAGTCTTGTGGTGCCAAAATCTTTGCACCACATTTTGATGAACCCGAATTTTTGAATACCTTCTTTTCTGATTAGGAGTCCATCCTCACCCTAGATCTAGCTTGCATTGAATTTGCATTAGGGTTTGCATTGTTACTTGACATCTAGGGTTTCTAAAATTTTGCATTAGTGAAAATGCATTTAGCTTGCATTTTGGCATCTTAAATCATTGATTTTTTTTGAAATTCTACATTGGCATCTTAGGTTTGCATCATACAACATAGAAAACATCAATATCAACCAAAAAAATCTGAAAAATCTGAAAAAAAATCCTTACTGCACGACTAATTCACCACCTTGGGCGACTTAGTCCCTTTTCACCCCTGAAACTGCCCTTTACAAAACTAAAAACCATGTTTTTAAGCTTCTGTTTGCTTCCCTTACCTATCTGTATTAGTTGGTTGAGTTTTTGTAACATGCATTTAATTGGATCTAGCTTAAATTAGCTCATTTCATGCATTTTTTAATTTCAAATTTGCATTTTAAACATTTCATCTTTTAGGTTGATGCATAATGTAATAAAAAAATTACCTTGTTTCAAACCTAAAAATTTGCATTTAAAAATTTCATTTTAAGTCATTGCATTGCACTTTTCCATGATAGCATGTTTTCTTTCAAAAGATGTGGCTTTGATTTGGTTAGAAATGGATTGTATAAATACAACATCCCCTCTTATGAATTCAATTTTGATTACAACAATGAGGTCATTAAGAAACATGTTAGTCATCGTTATGATCAAACCATTGACACAATCCTTAATATTACATTGCCCATTGGTGAGGATGGTAGTGTAGACAATAATAACACTCATACTTGTTCTTCTCTCAATACCTCTCCTATTAGTGACAAAGGTATCTTGGTGAAAGAAGATACAAGCATTGAACTTGTATTGATTGTCTCTCTCCTCATCCCCCTTTGGAAGAAATTAGACAAGTTCAAGAAAATGAGATCATAGCCACCACTTTGTGAAGGTTAAGAGTTAGAGGGGAATTCAAAATTAGAACATAATGTTCCAAGTTCCATTAAGGACCCTTGGTCTGAAAGGAAAAATTATGAAGGGTTTATTATGTATGACGAGAAGGTGGAGCATGGGAGGAGATTTGGACTTGGATCCAAGGTTCCAAATCCTCAAGTGGTTTTGATGAACTTGTAAAGATACTTGTGACCATGTAGGTATTAAGGGGTGGAGGTAAATGAAAACTTGGAACCTAAGGTTCCAATTACTTTGTGGACTTTGAATTTTGTGTAGAAACAAAATATATTTCTACACAGGGAGTGGGGAGAAAAAGAGAATGAGAATGTAGGAATTCTAATTTCAAAATCCAAATTTCTTTCTAGCATCCAAGATTTGAGAGGATGATGGAAAATATTGTGAGAGTGGAGGTGAGTTTGGAAATGGAACATAGGGAATAGGAATCCCAAGCTTGAAGTCTAAATTTCCTTCTAGGATCTAAGATCTAATAAGTGAATGGAAAACACTACGAGGGTGGAGGTAATTTTGGAAATTGCACCTAGAGGTCACATGTTTGAAATTGTGTGACCTCAAGCATGAGAAAACTTAGAAATTCACCATTTTCAATATAATTTTAACTATTGAACAATTCTAGAGACTAAGAGGGGGGTTGAATTAGTTTGCACAAAAAATTAACCCCTTCCAGAACTTAAATTTTTTAGCCCAACTCAAACTCTTTAACCAGATAACGATAGAACTTAAAGCAAAACAATAGCAGAGAAGATTATAGCAGTTAGAATCTTTGAAACCTTTAGCAAACTTAACCAATGAAGGATATAGTATTAAATAGACCAAAAACAAAGCGAATGAAATATAGAACACACACATGCACAAGGAGACACTAGATTTATGTGGAAAACCTAGTGAGAGAAAAACCACAATGAGAGTAAACTCACAATATAAGGATCACTGCCAAAAAGACTTGATGGAAGGCTCATTGCCTAGGGAAAGATATAAATAGGGCTTGCAGCACTGAAGTACCAACCAACTCTAGGTGCATGATATAAAGACCTGATGAGATTCACTATCTCAGAGCATGATACAATGTTTTTAAAGAGAATTATAATGATTGCCAACACAACACTTTGTTGATTGATGCATTATAACACAATTTAAACTTTCCTTTCTCAATATTCAACACTGTCTCTATTGGATATTCAATATGAGTCGTACACACACTTATTCATACTTGTACACTACTCCATTCATGTTGCGTCTAAAATGATCTTGCATTTATATCCACCACAACACTTCAATTCTTCAATTAGGTCGATCAAGAAGAGAATAAATAATGAATGTTATTGGTTGGCCACCAAAAACATAATGTGGTCCTACCCGAGGATATAGAGCCCGCCAAAAAAATCTTAGCTCTTCTTTTAGTGTGATCCAAAATGATATACACATAGGCACACATCAACCTTAGTCAACATTAAGGAAATGTGTGGATGAAAGATTGCAGCACACACCTAGTCGACTCATAAACACTCTTTCATTTGAATTTATTTGATGTGATCCCAAAAATATAGGTTAGGACCCAAACCTATCATGATACATCTTCCATTACTGGTGTAGACCCCCAAGCACATGACACAAGCAAAATAATAGGTCCCATGTCAGCCAAATGCCATAAATAACCTAGAAAGCCAACTCAAGACACAATGCAAAACCAAAGCAACTATTTTGCAACATGAAAATTACATAGGGATGTTCCTTGAACATCCAACATTACTTCCATTCTCTTCTTTCATACTATCATGCCAACACCAACCACCGTAGATCAAACAGGTACAAAGAAAACTATTTAGGAAACACATGATACATAACCGGATGATGTAGCACTTGTAGACCACTTCATCATATGATATTAGAACTGATAAATTGCACAAATGTTGTGAGAACATTCACCAAGCCACAGGAGTAGAGACACCATTGCAAAGAAATGTGGAGTATTTCTCAAACCAGTCTAGACAACTAGCAAAACTGCCAACCTTCTACAATTCACAGGAATCTCCTCAGTAACACAGGTGACCTAAAAATATAGGAGTGCAATGTACATAGAGCACTAACATTGAATACACAACTACAGTACTAGGACTGCAACAATGAAGTAATGCAGATCATTCTCCTGGACACTCTTCAATATAGCTTCTTGAACCAAAAACATTTGAGCAACTTGTAGAGACCAAAACTTCCCTTTAGCAACACATATATTATTAGGAACATCAAGAGAGGGAAAGAGACATAATGTATACCTTCAAAAACATCTCCCCATCATTAGTCATGCTTTTAATCCTCGTTTGAATATATCATTGTTGATAGTAATAAAACATTATGTGAGCAACAACAATCCTTCTTTGATCAAGCATGACATCCAACCATGAACTTCTTCAACTCTTCTCTTCTTTGATAAGGCATGGAATCTAATAATGAACTTCTTCACCAATGTTATTTCAAGATGAGTATAGAAGAGACAACCAATGTCAAGGACTAGCTACCTATTACTCAAGTGTTGAATTCAATTAAAACTAGCTCCTTAGTGATAACATCAATGACCACCATTAGTGTTGACATTAATGACAACAAATACCAACAATCTCCCCCTTTGGCATTGATGGAAACACACACTTCTCACTCCCCCCCTTTGAAATCAAGGACAAAGGGCCATATATTCCTACACAAAGTAGTAGAACATTCTCTAAATTTTAGGAACAAAGGGAAAAAGATCTCTTATTGAAGCAATATCACATGCCCCCCCTTTGACCAGCAACACTTCTTCTTCACATATGTACAATAAATGTACACAATTATTTTAGGACTCCCCTTACTATCATCCCCCCTTGAGGGGTGGAACCCATCGATCTAGGAGAAAGGATATGACTTGGATTTATCTCCCTGGAATAATGCACTATCTATGCATCTAGTGAGAAGGAGGGGCAATAACCCCTAGCTTCTATTGTAGATACTCAAAACTATCCTTTGAAAGTTCCTTTGTAAAAATATCTACAATCTGATCCTTTGTGGGCACATACTACATTTTGACTTCATGTTCAACAACCTTTTCTCTAAAAAATGGTACTGGATTGAGATGTGTTTAGTCCTTGAATGCATTACCGAATTCTTAAAAATGTTAATTGCAATTGTATTGTTACGCACTGTAGGAATAGGTTAATCATAATTCAATTTCACATCTTTCAATGTCTTCTTCATCCACAACACCTGAGTCCAACAATGCATTATACTTTTGCAGTGGAAAAGGATACTGAATCTTGCTTTTTATTGAACCAAGAGACCAGTATGTCTCCCAAAAAGAAAGAACTTCCGCTTGTACTTCTCTGGTCATCAACACAACCTACCCAATTATCATTAGTTAGGCACTCAAAGAGAAATTTTGATCCTTTTTGTACCATAGCCCATAATTCAAAGTACCCTTTAGGTATCTAAAAATTATTTTCATTGCGTTTTCATGAGATTTCTTAGGATTGGGTTGAAATATAGCAACCAAACATACCACAAGTAGGGAAACCTTTTATCTGAAGGATCTATTCAAGCTCTGGGTTTTTTCTATATTAATGATCTAGGAATTGTAACACACTATTATTTGAGAAGTAAAAAATTGTGGCACACCACTTCACCTCATACATTAAACATGCGTTGGATATGTCCATATATTTGTATAGACAAAAATTTTCTTTCAAAGGAATGTAAAACATCCCAATAAGCCTTCAATCATTGTTTCACTCAGACTATAACTTTGTCATTGATATTTTTCACATTAGAAGGTATAAAGACTTGAAAACTTAGATATGATCTCTTCACATTACTATCATTTTAAATTTTGGATCGCAAGGCAAAAACTATTTCTACGGAGAGATGTAGACAAAAACACTTTGAGTTTTCCAAAAGGAATACACAATGAATGTCTTTGAAAAACTTTTGAAATTTAATTTTTTGAAATAGTGCGATACACCAAATTAGAATAACATCAAATAGATCCCTTGTACCAACCTTCATGCATTATCATCTTCCACCAGGAATACCAAACAAAGTTCATTACTGATTGATCTGATTCAAGTTTCCTAAGCAAATGGCTTCACAAAACCATTTCTACATTTTTTTGCCTTATGTCCCATGTTATTGCACTTATAGCACACTATATTATGATTGGGAATATAATTGTTTCTCTTCACTTTGGATCTACACTCATCAACTTTGTGAGCATAGTTGTTGCAGGCATAGCAATATCCATGAAATAAAATAGTATTGTTTCTTTGATGTGTAAAAGAACTTCTTCCTATGTTGTTATTCATTCCTTTCTTAACTCTACAATTAACAACCTTATGCACAAAAATATTGCAAGAGAAACAATAACCTTGAAAGGATTGATTGAACCTATTAGGATCATGTTGTTTTACTAATGGAGGACTTTTGAAACCTTTCTTCTTTTGGTTAGAACTAGATCCACCTTCTTTCTTGCCACTATGAATATTCTTTGTGTTTATAGAGGAATTCCTTTTTAGAGTCTTCTGGACAAACTCTCTTCTTTTATTTTAGTTTTTTCATTCAATTTAGAACTTTTAGAACCAAGCTTCTCTCCTTTGTCATATTGTTCCTTTTCTCTTTTCAGGGCATTCCTTAGAGTAGCATTTTCTTCTTCAAGCCTTAAGCATTCAACAGTTTTGTCTTTGAGATTGTTATTCAAGCAATCTTTAGTATTTTTCCCTTCTTCAATCTTTATTTTCAAATCTAAAATCACACCTTCTACCTCTTTCAGTTTGATTTCATATCTTTTTCCTCGTTCTACTTGAGCTCTTAGATTTTTAGATTCTTCTTTTATTTCTTCCAACAAGATTTCATATTTTTGATTTAGACTTCTTCCTTCATTCAAGTCTTCCAATGTTGTAACGACCTCCATAGAATTAAAAAAATGAAATTCATAAATTACACATCATCACGTGCAAAGGAAGACATGTGTCCAATGTTGAAGAAAAGAGACATGAATTGTATTAAACAAATAAAGTTGGAGTACAAGTGCCGAATTACAAGGAAATACATATGGGAACATTTCCCTTACAATAGATCTCTTGGTTGTTAGCAAGACTATACAACGAACTTAAACTTGAGCCTTCCTGACCTCTGGAAACTCCTTTGACTGTCTTGAGGGCGAGAACATTGTGGGACCATGTTTCCACCCTACAACAAAGTGGATCACTTCCCCATAATTCTTCAGTCCAGCGATGAAGATTGCCGACCCAACATGAGGAAAAATAGTAATGCAATACTAAATAGGAGTAATGGAGTACGCGTAGTAAGTCATATCAACATCTAATCACATCATATATTACACCAAAAAAGTCATCATACTTGACGCTTGTGCACACACATAGTCAATCATGAAAGCTACATTTTAATTTACCATCAACGTTGCTAAGTCCATCATTTCTTGAAAGCAACAAGTAAGTCTTCACAAGTTCTAGTTTTCTAGTATAATAACATGTCTATATGCAATAAACCTTTCAATATACTTCCCATAAATGCATAAAATAAATGTAGTGGATCCAATATAAGAACATGGAAGTATAGAGCATGGAAGTAAAATATGCAATATTAAATAAGATGGTATAGCTCATGTATATATGTAAATACATATATATGGATATATATATGAGTATACATTCTTAAGAAAATAAATTCTCAATACCACACTATCTCCTATCCGTCTATCATGAGGAAACATGCTCGACGAATTTATGAACAAGCATTACCTTTCTTACGTGTGATATATAACCAACAATTTATAAGCAAGGATTATATTCTTAGAATAAATCTACATAGACATTACTTCATAAGTCATGCAACCAACAATACTTATATGCACGATGGTTCATAATGCACAATGATTATGAATATATCCTCTTAATTCGACCTTAATATTCACCATATTTTTCCACTATAACTTTAAAAAATGTCTTAACAAATTATAGAGAGTTTAAGGTCTATTAAGTTAATATCTCCCTTCAAGTTTACATCTTTTCCTTCTTCTCAATTGCCAACCTTAAGCCAATCCAATATTAAAGATGTATCAGATGGTCATTTCTTGAACATATAATAATAATATGTCATAATACAATTTAAAAAGATATTCATATATTACTACCCACCATCTCATGTTCTTATGTTGAACACCCTGTTTACTATCAAAAACTATATGGATATTTTAAAGAATACTTATAAAAAAAAAGTGCAGTTGCAAGTAAGTCTTCTTTTTCCAATGATATCTAGATTACGATTCCTAATATGCATAGTTTTATTTAAGAAATTGCCTAAGGATGCCCAAACTTAGTGTCAAACATAATGTACGGAATGGTGTACATGCATTCCAAGCTCTCTACAATAAATCTGCACCTTCTACGAGATATCCTTCCTTGGTGCATGTAGATCACATATGAATATTCGCTTGGAAATTTTTCCAGCGACACTACATCTTTGTTTGGGCCCTAAAAAAAGGTTGCAACTTATGCTCTTTTCTCCCCAACTATGCAGATATGGGAAGGTGTGGTGAGTTCCTTTCTTTTTTGATAAACAAGGAGATTGTCGAAAGATGGAGGAATTAAAAAATATACCCGGATGTGGTCAGACTGGAGACCATAAATGCTATATGCTCTCTGTATACTAAACTGATCACACTCGTGAACACATGAGATCTATGCAAATTTGGAGAAATTATTTTGGCAGATAAAGGCGACAGGGTATTTTCCCGATTAAAAGTGCTGCGGAAGGGGAGGAAAAATAATTATTTATCTGCCACCGAAGTTAGGAGTTAGCAGTCACATTTTCTTGGTAAACCCGCTCCTTGGAACGACTATTAGAGTAGTTAAGAAACTTCGAGTATGTTCTGATAGCCATACTGCAGCTAAATTTATCTCTAACATTGTTGTAGAAGAAATGTTTTAAGAGTCGCGAACCTTTTCCATAATTTTCAACAGGGACATTATTTTTGTGGAGATTCTGACGATGCTAAATGAAACATTCCGAATAATAGGCTTGCACTATAACCAGTTTGCTCAAGATTCTGCTCGTTTGTGCTCCGCTGTCATGATGCTGATGAGAGAAATGGGTTGAGTTTGTAGGAAGAAAAATATTACGAGATCCTATCAAGTAGAAGTTACGAAGAAAGATATGCCAATCAAGACTCGTTTTCCTACAACTGCTGCTTCAATCTTTTCACAATAACGAATAGCAGATCTAAAAATATATAGGTTTGGAGCTACTAGATTCTAGAGCTCGATACAAGATGTTTGCAGCCTTTTTTTAAGGAAAAATCTCGGCTGCGGGTTAAAATAATTTGTAGGAATGAGGCAAGTAAATTTTTATCTGTCTAAAAGATGTAAGTTTTTCTCCAGTTGAGACAACTTTCGGGAAAGAGGTGCTACGAGATTATCAACTAATCAAGCATTCCTTCAAAATGGGTATAAAACTAGATTGCAAAGGCACTCACTAAAAAGGCCCAAAGGTCGAATATGTATGGCGCAGATCCATTTCAAAGAACTTGAATGCAAGGAGAACGATCATGCACAAACTGGGTTTACGATATATGTGATTGTCTATACATTGCTTTACTAGCACAAGAAGGCATGGTTACCAACGACTCAAAAGAAGTCACAAATTGAAGTCAACACATTTAAGTCGAGGATGCTAGTTTTAATTCATCATAAAATAAAATCATGGTTACCTGGAACCTTATGCATCTTTTCGGATCATGCCCTCTGGCTTTCGCCCTTCCTTTTTCCCCTCTCTCCTTTCGAGTCGGGCTTAATGGCTGTTTCGGTATTGTATTTCCATAGTGGAAACTTTTGACAGCGAGGTACGAGCGAATCACGACCTTCGTTCCACCATCTGGTGTAGTTGATAGATGGAGTGGACAACCATGTAAAAATGTCATTCCCTGGCTGATCATCATTTCTATGGGATTGTCCATCTCCCTCTCCCCGTTCATCACCTTCAACAACTTTGTATCAACTAATCCACATAGAATAACATTCTTTGCTTAAGCACCACATTCATACAAACCGACTTCAACAGGATTAGTAATAGGAGTGTGGACACGGAAAAAGTAACCCTTCTACTTTTTTCTCCAGTTTAGGCCTTCCTTGTGATTTTGGATTGATTTTGCCTTGATTTAATGTTGTAATGTGGGCAACACATTCACACTAGGTTTTGGGTCCTTGTGAATCATTAAGAACTCTATGATGTCTTGTAAAAGTGTTGTGAAGTGTTGTAACACATTTTCACACTTTTCTAGGACCTTATTAATATAATTCACCTAAATAACATCTTTTTATCACTTACCCAACCTTATTTCAAAGTGTTGTAAATAGTTGTAACAAACTTTCACACTTTTTAAAGATTGTCATCAATAATTTGACCTTTTCTTATGTTTAAATGACCCCTTAATACACTTTCCGACCCTACTTAAGTGTGTTTCAGAGAATAATCCCGTTAAACATCATTAAATACACTTTAATTCTTGACACTAATTAAAATTTCCCTGGTGGGACCAAGTTGCCACTTGGGGCGACTTAGTCCCACTTGACACAAAAATCAAAATTATTTCAAAATTCTAGTGGGATATTATTCTCTTGACCTTGATGTCGGCTTGTGATGTGTTATTTTTGAGAAATTTTGTAAAATCAAGTATAAATAAAGGGTTTTCCTCTTATTTTCACCCCCAATACATTCATACATTCATTCACTCTCTAATTCATTCACTTAATCATTCTCAAGCATTCTAAGCATTATCACGTCTACATTCATTAGAGCATTTACTTGCATATCTTTAGATTTCTACATCAAGGGTTTGGTGAGTTGTAGCATTGCATGTTGTTCATTCATCATTCTCTTTCCATTTCATTTCATTTTCAAGGGTTTGATTACCAAATCGGGGTTTGACCAAGGAAAACTCCTATTCACTAACTCTTAACCCTTTTTCCCCTCTTTGCATGTATGTTTTATAGGTCTTGTATGCAGATTTGTCAAAGAGAAAGGTGTTAAAAGGTTTCATCAATTCATCAAAGTCTTTAAAATTCAACAAACCCTAAAAGAAGCTTGGAGATTACATACAGACCGAAGTGCAGACTTAGAGCTACAAATTGCATATTTGAAATTCTTGAAAGCTAAAGGTGGACTAATTTTCCATTAATGGTGAATTAGTCCCACTATCAAGCCTGAAAAGTGTTTTCTATATTTCTAGATACCCTTTTAGCTGAAACCTGTTCCCACAAAATTTTCTTGAAATAGGACTAAGTCGCCCAACTTGGTGTAAGTGTCCTAATTGGCTTCAACAGTAAATTCTACAGGATTCCAAAGCCTTTTTGCATCACATTCTAGTTTTTCAGGTGCACCTCTCCAGTCTTTTTCAGTTTTGTTATCATTTGTTTGCATTCTTAGATCATTTTGCATACAACACTGTGTTTTCAAACATCTTGCATTTTATTAGAGTTGCATCAATAATCAACATATTTTATCAGTTTATTGCATTTAGGACATTACATTTAGGCATATTTCATTCATACTTGCATTAGTTTTGAGTGGGGACATTGCACATTTTGGACTACCTCTCTCCTTTTAGGTGAAAAACCCTAGAAGTGTTAGGGAGTCTTGCGGTGCCAAAATCTTTGTCCACATTTTGGTGAACCCAACTTTGGAACATTTTACTTCTGATTTCAAATGCATTTACATTAGCTTACATCAACATTGCATTAGGTTTTTCATTTTTTTGCATTCTAGGATTTTCAAAATTGCATTAGTGAAAAACTCATATAGCTTGCATTTTGCATTGCCTTTCATTGCAAATCAACAAAATTTTGCATTTTCATACTGTATCTACACCTGAAAACCTAAAAATCATAAAATTCCATTTAAAAATTTAGAAATTTTTTTAAAAAATCACTACTTGGACTAATTCGCCACCTTGGGCGACTTAGTCCAGTTACATATTTATCATTTCATTTATTGGAATTTAATCTGCAATTTCTGAGTTTCTGCTTACTGTTTCTATATTTCAGTTTTCTTTTTCAGAATTTTAGTATTAAGCATTTCATTCTTATTAGTTTATATTGCATTTGCATTCACCTGCATTTAGAGACCTTTGCATGAGTGTTTGGTGTCCTTTTACTAATACCTTAGTCAGAAGAAGTTCAAGACTCATGTTATCCCATGATAACACACTCGTTGTGGATCCTGGGTCATCTGAAGCTTCCACTTCTAGTATGGCAACTAGTACACTAGGCATGGATACTACCTTTAGCAACTCTTTGCCTTCTAATAACATGCAAGTTGACACACAAAATGATCACACCCTGCAAGAAAAAATCATTAACATCCATGAGGACTTAACACATCTCCAACATCAAGTGTGTCTTGAAAACATTTTAGCCACTGCAATTCCTACCATAGAAAACATACATCGCATGCTTGAAAGTGAACAAGGCCTGGACTTTATGAAATATTAAATAGTTGAGATATACCAAAAACATATTCCTTCCACCTCTAGTGTCTCTCAACCAAAAAAAAACTATGGTTAGCCAATGAGGACCTCACACTCCTCATCCTTCAATAGTAACCTCCATTCCTACCTATAGTACTCCTCAAGTCACAACAACAATGCAAAAAGTTAGTAATGTGATTCCTTCCTCGACTATTCCTGCTAGCATTCCTAATTCCTATGTGACATCGCATGTTCTGTCCTCTTCTACAATACCATCTATAAGCATTCCATTCACTTTCCCTACCACTACATACACTCCATCACCACTTTCCCTTCTGTCTGATACCACTTACAATGACCCTCTCATAACACAACTTTTCCAAATTGTTTCATCCATGCAAAAACAAATATCCACCATAACCAAAAATTAGAATGGACCACCCACATATTATGTTCAAAGCAGCCCATTGTCTTTGGAAATATTGCAAACGCCAATGCCACAAGGAATAGAGATACCTAGATTTGAGAAATATGGAGGGAAGGGAGATCCTTCTAACCATGTTAATGCCTATACCGCCTTATGTAGTGACTTTTTCCTTGATGATAAATTGTTAGCAAAATTGATCCCTAGAAATTTAAAAGACACTACCTTGAAATGGTTCTCATCTTTACCAAAAAATTCAATTTTTTTATTCAATGAACTAGTTGATACATTTATAAATCATTTCCAAGAGTATATGAATCCAAAGAATACCTAAGTGGTTGATTTGATGAGATGCAAGCAACACAAAGAAGAAAGGATAACTAATTTTATCTCACACTATTAATCACTTTATTTTCAAATCGATGTCAAGATTCTTGATCTACACCTTCAAAAGATGTTTATAGAAAACTTGAAAACTAAAAATTTAGGACAAACTCACTATGATGAAATTTCCCTCTTTTATGCACTTGTGTATCACCCTTTGCGATTATCAAAATTGGTTAGTAGTCGAGATGTAGAGTCCACTTCTTGCTGAACTGAGAAATCTGAACATGCCAGCCAAAACAATTCCCAACCATTTAGAAAACAAAACAAAGGGTTCATACAGTTCAACCCTCTTTAACAACCAACTCAACACATCAACAACCAAGTAGCAACTATTAAAACTGCGGTGCCCTACAGTTATGGAGATCTGAAAAGACAATTCACACCTTTACTAGACACCCTTCATAACACAATGTCCCAACTTTTACAACAACAACTGATTACCTTACCTGCTATCAAAGCATCCGATCCTACTAAGCCTTTACCTCCAAACTTTAAATCCAATGTTTATTGCCATTATCATAGACAAAATGGACATGACACAAAACATTGTAAGCATCTTAAACATCTTGTGCAAGCCCTCATTGATTCTAGCCGTCTATCCATTGCAGGTGTTGATGATCAAGGAAATAAGTCTATTTCCCTCTAAATCAAAACTTACAAATTTTTACTAATCCAATTCCCAATATAATGTTTCATTTGTTAAAGCTAGTGAAACTACAAATAATGATGAGATGAATGTTGATACAGATGATGAACATCTTGATCCCATTCCCCATATTACCACTGTTAATCCTGTGGATGAAATGGTAGGTGCGATAGAAGTTATCCCTTGTAAGGTCCAACCTAAGAAATATCTTGATATTACTTTCTCCCCTAAGGAAATACTTAAAAATCTCCCCGATAGTCCTCTTTACATAGCCAGCTATATCTTTGATAAGCCCACTAATGGGATTCTAATAGATCCCGCTTGTGGAGAGGACGTGATCACCGAGGAATTTTTGGTATTACATGATCTCTATCAAGATGATTATGATAAACCAAAAGCATGGATAAAAACACACAATGGTTTTTCCTACCCTACGATAGGATTGATCATCCTTCCATTACAGATAGGACAAAAAACATTGGATGTTACATTCTCCATCATCCCACAGTCAGACCAGTTTCGCTTGTGGCTAGGCCATCCATGGCTTCACTCAATGAAATTTGTCCCTTCGATTATACACAAATGCTTAAAGTTTCCATTTGACAATGAAATATTCATTGTTCACCATAGTGGCTGTAACCCATTATCTTCCAAAAGAAACTGTAGACACGTAAAATGTACATGCACCTGATCCTGATTTTACTAACACCAGTTCATCCTGAATCATCTCTCTGCTAATCATTTAATTAAATAATCTCTATTTAATTAAATTCATCACATTTCATCTCTTAATTAAATAAATCACTTTGTTTAATTAATCTTAAAGTCCCTCTTTTAATTAAATAGTTCATTTTATTTAATTAATCTCTAAAGTCATCTCATTTAAATTAAATAAATCTTTATTTGATTTAAAGCTAACACCATCTTTAATTAAATAAATCAAATCTTATTTAATTAAGTCTAAAATCATTTTCCTCTCATTTTGATTTAAATTAATCCAAAAATCTAAGTCAAAATGGTCAAATCAGCTAATCCCTCATTAAATTAGTCAAATCTTGATTAATTTAATCATAATCACTCTAATCCTCTAGATTTTCCAACGTGCACAATTAAATCATTTATTTGATTTAATAATTCCCTATTTACTTTCAAAATGGCATCAAAAAGGGAATATTCCTCCAAGTTTGAAAAAAATCCCCCCAAAAGGACTTGTCCTCCAACTTGGCATTTATGAGCTCTTGCATGTCTCTTACACAAGTCAACTTGGCATTAACTCTCTTCTTTCATCCCCCCTAAACATGTCATTTCATCAAATTCAAATTTCAAACTTGCACATTGATCAAAATGTGCTCAAGCTTCCTTCATTCACATCTTGACAAGTGGCACTTTCCCATTGGATGTTGAATGATCCCACATTCATCCATTTTTCTCATTCCTTCATATTGTTCTTCTATTTATAGAAGGATTCTCTTTGTATTTTGCATCCACAACTTAGAGCAAAGTTACTCTCTTCACATTGAGAGCTAATTTTATCCATTTCATATCAAGTGTTCATCATTTTCATGGTTTCATAGCAAGATTATGTCAAAATTTCATCAAGGAGCTTCAATCATCCACCAATCTTCATCAAATCTTACATAGGAGTTGGGAAATGGCCAATTCCACATCAAATTGACACCAATTTCCCCATGGGATTGAGATTTTGCATCTTAAAATAGGATTTCATTGATTTCTTAGTTCATTTTTTCATTGTCTTTCCTATTTGAGCATTGCAAATGAATTTCATGGGGAATCCTTGTTCTTGCTTGCATTTGATCTAATATTGTGTTTGTTTTCTTGTATTTGTGTAGGTATATGATTGGGGTTCTACATTTTGGCACTAGAAAGAGGGCAAACCAGAAGTTTAAATCACATTTTTTCATCAAATTCTATGCTTTTTTCTATTTTTTTTGGTGTATATAGGAAATTGCACCACTCACAGTCTAGCAGTGCCATATAGCACTGCTATTAGTCTAGTAGCGCTATACAACACCGCTTCAAACTCCATACAAAGCCACTCAAAGTCTAGCGGCACCATATAGACCAACTCACAAGTCTAGTGGTGCCATATAGTGCCGCTATATAACATCGCTTAAAACTCCAAACAGTGATGCCTATGTAGATAGAGTCGCTGGACTTTCTTTCTTTTTCACTCAAACTTAAAATGGCCATATCTTGGTCATTTTTTGGTCTTTTTCGGAACTTTGTTTCTTTGAAATGGGGTTTTAAAGGATCATGGAGCATGGAAATAAAAGAAAAAACATTATCACATGATTGTAACAAGTGTTTTTAAACACTCTGGGAGCAATTATAATCCCATTCTTAAGGATTTTTTAACTTCAAGTTGTAGGACTCACTAATTTATTTTGGGCTCTAAAAAGAACACTACAAAAAATTTCAATTTTGCTACAAAGAGATTAAAAAGAACCTTAGACAAATTAACTAGATTTCATTTGAGGCTAACAAATTGAACAAGGCAATCTTCACATTTCCTTTGGTGCTTAAAAATAATTTACTTTTGCTTTGTGGTCTTAAAATGAACAATTGCTACTTTGTTTTGTGATTGCTTACTCAAACTAACACCATTGAAAAGACGTATGCGCTTCTCTCACACCTCACGATGATCTTGAGAATCAAAATTATTTTTGTTGGTATTAGGTTGGGACAAAGTGATTGCCTCCACACTTCATTTTGGGAATTAAAATTGAACAAAACATCTTGCGAGTGTGAGTAAACCTATCGCATGTATTCTCTCTTTGTTTCTCAACAAAGATTGATCAAGTTTTTTTTTTTTTTTAGACTGCAGGAATCGGGTAACACGACCCCCTATAAACTGCAGTGCGCCTGGTAAACTTTTTAACGGATCGGCGGTGTGGCGCAACGCCCTCCGGTACCATGGGACGGGGAGACTAGAACTCGTGACCAGCCAGAGTCGCAAATGAATTACTTAGCCAACCGAGCTAGGGCCCCCGCCCACAAAGATTGATCAAGTTACAGATATGTTTGCTTGCTATTTTTTATCTTAGAGGGTCTGCCTTGGGGAAAAAGTACTCACCCAAGAGAATGACTCAACTGGTAACACTATAAAGCCAAGAGTATTTCCAATCGAGATATAAAAGTGGATACTGAAACAAAGGCCAGTATCACGTAGTTGGCTCCACTAAGAAGGGAAACAATGGTCTCTCACCTTGATGGGTTAACTCCTACGAACAAAAAGTCCAAATTAAAACCCTTGTTGTAGAAAGGCCAAAATCACTATCTATTTGTTGGTGCAAGAACTATCGTTCTGAAGCCGCCCCACACTTTTACGGTTTTTAGTAGAAATGGAAAGTATGCCACGGGAGTTTCATGGGTACTGATGCTTGGCTGCCCTAAGAAGTGAGTGCTATGGAGGGGATCCAGTGGGGTCAAGCATCTAACCATTCGCTAAAAATAAGCGTAGCTGGACTTGTCCAAATGGGGATTCAACAAATACCATCTTTCATATCCATAGGGTTGTGCACGTTCTTGAAATCAAAACACATTGCTTGATCAAAAACATTGAAAACAAACATTTAACATTGGCATCAAAAATTTCAAACCCTTTAGGAGAAGCAAATACCCTTGAAAAAATTCACATGTTATTGCTTTCCCTTGGGATTTGTATCCTTAGAGGCTTCTAAGCACTTGGATTTCATCTCAATTTTCTCCTACTAAAGTCAACATTATGTAACCTTTGCCTTGATTTCCTTGATTTCCACATAATGTACTTTGTGGGGTGAAAGGGAATTAGGACATTGGACATCTAGTTTCAAAACCTAATCAAGAATTGTTTGTGGTAAAAAGAAGTCACTAAGAAAAGTTAAGAACAATTGGACCCCACACATGTGCTTGGAATCTTTTGGTCATATGGTTTTCATGAAAATATTGGTCTTTTGGTTTTGAACTACTCTTAGAGAAAAGCATGTTCTTCAATATCTTGGTCTTGTAAACAAGTCCTTAGGTTCATTTAGGATCAAAATCAAACACTTCATCCACCCCAAACATTTATCATCTCCATTTCACAAACAACTTTAGAGCTTTGGAAACATCATTCTATACTTGGGTAAATCATCAAAAATCAAAATCACCTTGTTTAGTTAGGAGTATGGGAATGCATCCTTTCTCATACCTCTAGTTAAATCAACACTCCTTTGAACAAGTTCATCCTAAGATCACATATAACATCTTAAGGTTTACAAGTTCATTATCCAGTCAAACCAATCAAAATCAAATCCTAAAGTCTGACATTGATCCAAAGTTCCTAAACGTTCAACAACCATATCATTCACCCCTTTCGTCCTTCATCTCATCATTAGTCCTAAATCCCTTAGATGTCAACAAGGTCAAAACACAAGAAGAACATGGAATATAAACTTTATCCATACATCATGAGTAAAGAAATTCAACCAAACTATCAAAGCCTTACAATGCCAATTGATTTTCAAAACTCACATTTATACAATCCATACATGGGATCATTATCTCCTACAAATGCCAATGGTACAACAAATGTGAGTATACCCAATCTAAATTTTGGAACACCTTTTCTGATGGTAAATTAAAATCCAAGTCCAAACATACAAATCTATCAACCAAATACTCAATGCACGAGTCTTCAACAAAACAACATTATCCCACCAAATCCACACATGCTAAATGTGAATATACCAAGTACAACTATACCAAACATGAACATTTCAAATCCACACTTGGTAAAATTTTGGATAGATATATTTGCAAATCACACGAATGTTGTTCAAAATCCATCACACCCATATGTACCTCTCACCTTTCATAATCCTATTGACCCATCATCATCATTTCACGCAACCCCTCAAACCTCTCTCCTTACGACCTCACAAGGAGAAGGTGACCTATTTGGACCAGGGGGCATTTTTGATCAAACATCATCATTTCCCCAAGGGATCATGCCGCTCACTTTCCTACTACTCCCACCCTTTCCATTAACATCCGTATCACCTCTTGGTTTGGGGCTACCTTCACTACCACTGCTCATCCAAAACATCCTCCCAACCATCAATCAAGGCATCATACCAAATCCTTCCCCCTTTCCATTGATATCGCAACAACATATGGAAACCATCCCCATAGCACAAGCAACCAACACACCGTCTATCATCCCTCAAAACATGGTCTCTCAAGGACTAACCATATTGATCACACCATCTACAACTCAAATCCCAATCATCAATACGATGGTACCTCTTATCACCGCAACAAGCACTATTCCAAAACCATCTCTGCCACCACCACCACCCAAACCAAACACATCAAACCAATACAGCATTGCATTGCAAGCCACTCAGCAGGCTGCTTATCAGAAGGCACTCCAACAAAACAAAAAATGACAAGTTGCACAACTAGCTGCTCAGCAAGTTGCACAAGCTGCTCAAGTTTCCCAAGCCACACTACAAGCCCAAAAAGCACAAGCCCAGGCTCAAGCGCAAGCAAAAGATCAAGCCCACTACCAAACCCAACAAGAAAATGTTATTCAAAATCCCAACAAAATGTTAATGACTTCATGTATTGATCCAATTCAACAATCACATGATCAAGATCTATCCATCAATGAGCACATGGAAGATGTTTCTACCTCATCCAAAGATCAAATCAACATACATCAAGAGTCACTTTTTGATCATGATAAGAATCCCTCAACAATATCCAACAATGATCTATTTCAAGGAGTGTTAACGTTATTTGATCCTGTAATCAACAATCCATCAACCAATGATCATGTTGAAAATGTCTCTACATCACCTAATGAGCTAGAGGACATATCTTAAAAATTTATTCTAAAGCATGATCAACATCTCTCACCAAAGTCTAGTAATGGTCCTTTCCAAGACATATTGACATCCTTCGACCTCATGATTGTTGATATTGAAGGAATATTCAACTCAACACTTGATCCAAATTCATTCAAAGATCAAGAGGATATTAAGCCACTTCCTATTCCTAATGAAGATATCCAAGAACCCTTTGTAAGCAATCCATCCTTTGAAACTGACCCATGTCAAGAACTTGATCCAAAGCATGTCGAAAGCAATTATGAAATAATTCAAGATCAAGAAGTTGTATCCCCAAGCTACTACAATGATCTAATGGATACTCTCCTATATATACAAGATGATCATAGCCACATAACACATACTCCTCCATATACCCATGAGAAGCTTTCTGTGGATGGACATGTAGATGATCTTCATTCAGAATAAGATTCTTTTACTCTTGATATTATTACACAAAAAGAGCAGGTTATTGATTCCTATAATCAAACTGAGTTGTCAACATTAGGATCAGATATATCCCAAATTCAAACTAAGGAAATCATGTATGAAAATATCAAACATTATCCACTCAAGGAAACAAGTCAGATAGAGCAGGATATTTTGAAGTCAGTAGAACAAAAAATTGAAATAACGTCATCTGTAGTGGTCATTTATCAAAGAATGCCTACTAAACAAGACATCTCAAAACAAGCAACATCAAGGAACAAAGGTGCTACTACCACCATACTGGGGGCAACTATGTCTCAAGAAAACATCAACATAGGGAGCATGAAGAGTCCTTATGATGAAACCAATGTCAATACTACAACCAACCATGTCATGAATCTTCATTCGCCCATCATCCCATCCAAAAATTGGGACCAACATCAAAAGAAATATTTGAATCAAAGAAAAAAGAACGTTATCAAAGCAAAATAAGCTAAGAAGCATAATGGATAAATCAAATACACATGGATACCAAAAAATACAAAGAAAGATCATCCCTATCAAAATCCATTAGTCAAAGAAACTATGGGGAAAAATAAAAAAGGGAAAAGTATCCATCAAAGATGCCCACAAAGGGAAAGGGAAGCTTCTCAAGCGACGTACAAAGTATATCAAGCAGTTGGTCTTGATTCCACATACACTTTCATATCCACTCATCATTGCTCATCTTCCCAAGTTTGGAGAGTCAAAGGTTCCAAACTATCAACCAATCCATCTTTTATCCCTAAACACACTCCATCCATGCCTCCACACATGATATCCAATTCTCACATTAACCATGTATTGGCAACAACCCTTCATCATAAGGATTCAAAAAGCACTCTACCGTGATGTGCACACAAAGACAAAGTTAACTCTGGTAACAACAAGGCAGATCAGGAATCTCAAAAGTTGTATTCAAGTGCACGTATCTTGGCAAAGCAACTTCTTCAAGCAGGATATCGATGACACATTATGGCAAAAGCATCTACATCGAAACCACTAGGTGGTTCAACATGAGCTTAAAGTCTTTCAAAAAATAAAAATAAATTAAAAAAATAAAAAAACATAAAAAATCCAAAAAAATACAAAAAATAAAATAAAATAAAAATCAGAAAAAGGATTGAAAAAAGTAAAGAAAAAAATTGTCCTCTAGTGAAAACCACTATAGTGGCGCTTTGGGTAGGTACCATGATGAAAACTTGGTAAACAAGCGTCGTGTGTAGAATCGAGCATCTGCGTGTGCTACTTTAGGTGAAAACATCTTATCACATCCATAATAAATCGAACATCCTATCCATAATAAATCCAATATCACATCCATAATAAATCTAGCATTTCATCCATATCATCCATATCATCCATAATAAATCCATTCATCCATGAACTATTTATCCATCTGCATCCATAGTCCAAATTATCTTGACCTTGATGAACTTTGGTGCATACTTTACACCTGCTTATGGTAAAAATCTTGACATGGGTCATTTTCATTGATCCTATACTACCTAGCATTATCTGAGCCATGAAGCACTATCCAAATGAGCATCCTTTGTTCGAACACCTTATCTTATCACAAGATAATCCATATCCATCCATCCACACACCTATCCAAGCATCCACCCATGGCATTCCATACATTGCTAGACATTGGGGGTAGATATTTGCATCTTGCTTTAGGAATAAATCTTGATCTATATCCTCCAACTTATGTGGTGATCCAAACATTGGCAAACATGAAATCAAATTGGTCAAAGCATTTGTGAGCCAAAAATCCATATCACTAGCCAACGACATATTTTGATGAGAACATGTTCTTTATCAAGCTTTATCTTTCATCGAACATCAATCCAAACAATCAATATCAGTCGCATCTAGTTTGCACTTCAATGTCATAATAAATCATTCAAACAACTTTTGTTCCAAACCAAGCTTCAACAATCCTGATCAATCAAATCCAATCAATCCATCATCTCAAGATATCCTTCCTAATCCTTGTATTGCTTAACACTATCCTTGCATTTTTGTGTATCCTCAACAATGTTATCACCAATCAATCCATCATCATCTTGGGACATCCTTCATAATCCTTGTGTTGCTTAACACTATCCTTGCATTGTTGTGTATCCTCAACAATGTTATCATCATCAATCCATCAATTTGATCAATCAACCTTAGCTTGGTTTTCAACAAAATCCCAAAACAGATCACTGATATTATCACACATATCCAAATCATCAAAATCATGAGAAAACCCAAAAAACATCCAAAATCATATCAAAATCCAAAAACACTCAAAAAGTTAGAAAAATGTCAAAAACTTGGTCATCCGAACTACATTGTCTTTGAACTTAAACGTAGGAAAGGCTAATCTTTGATCAGCCCCCAAGACATCAAAATCCAAAAACATTCATAAAAATCTCATCAAAATCCAAAAACATTCAAATAACCTAAAAATACCAAAAACAACCTCAAAACATTTCAAAAAACATCAAAAACATTCAAAAAAACCCAAGAAATCCATTAGTCTCATTTCGCTTCACCCACAATAATCTCATCCATAATAAATCAATCATCACACTCACCCTTTGGAAAAAAAAATAGAAACAAGTGCAACAATCAACAAAAACAAGCTTCAAACATAAAATCAAAAGCAAACTTCAAAATTTTAAATGCAAAATCAAAATCCTAATCATTTTCAAACATGTCAGTCAACCTTATATCAAAATCCTATCAAACAACTTATCAACCCATCATCATCCTATATAATGCATTTCCTAGGATATATCATTCTGACAATGGGCATCATTTTGGATATCACTTTGGATGCTTATCCTAAACAAAACAAATCCCCTTGGCTAGTGGTATGAAGAACATTGGCTTGTTTGTTTGCTTGATCTTTTCTTTTGATTTATCTTATTGTGCCCATTATGATGACCTCTCGATGATGTCTAAGAAAAACAATTTAGAGAGAAAGGAATGGGAAATGATCATTATCTATTGTCTGTTGTGCTTGTTGGATGTTCTTGTAATATAACTTGGCAAATAATTGCTTTGTTAGGTGCATCCTAGCAAAGTTTTCATATGTTAGGTGTGAACAAGAATACTCTTGTCTATTTGTCGAGTCGAAGCCCATCACACTAGGTGCAATGCCATCCTAGTTCTTTATACCCTGATACATCGTGCCTATGTGTGTTATCAAACATAAGGTAATTAGCCCTTTTAAAATCCCAACTCCTCGGTAAGCAAATCATCATTATCATCATCATCTCTAATAAAGTTGGCTTGTTGGTGTCTCTTGTCATCATCTTATTTTCTTCTTACTTCCCTTCGCGCTAACATGGTACCATGATAGTTAATCATAAATCATCACCATTGCATCTATTCTACAGCCACAAACCATCAACATACTGCATAGTGCATATCATATCATATAGAAAGCATTAATCATACCACATGCATTGCATCTCCATCATTGCATAATATAGATTGGTTATTCTAGGAATCTCATACACTATACATTTATCATCCACTGTATAATCATAAAAGCATCATCATATCATATCACGTGCATCCATATCATCCATGCATCATCATATCATCCATTGAATATAAACATTATAATCATCTCATATATATCATCAATAATGTAACTGTCATGGTATAGAATCAAGATCAAGTGTGTGTAATATATCAAAATAACCATGAGGCTACCCATGGCCGATGACTATCTATACATCATCAAATCTGTCTACATCAAATATTCGAGTTGAACTGATCTTGAACCTTTTTGTCACGAGATCGACCCTCAAATTGAACCTTTTCGCTCAATCTCTCGAGGAGGCAATATACCAGCGTAATTCTTCATTCGCTGGGGCAACAGTGGGGCATCCAAAAAAAATCAAAGAATTTTTGAATTTGGATCAAGACAGTTTATTCTTTGAACCAACATAGCAAGTACATTGCTTCAAAGAGGGGCAAAATGTAGACACGTAAAATGTACATGCACCTGATCCTGATTTTACTAACACCAGTTCATCCTGAATCATCTCTCTACTAATCATTTAATTAAATTCATCACATTTCATCTCTTAATTAAATAAATCATTTTTTAATCTAATTAAGTCACCATCTCCTATTAATTAAATAAATCACTTTGTTTAATTAATCTTATAGTCCCTCTTTTAATTAAATAATTCATTTTATTTAATTAATCTCTAAAGTTATCTCATTTAAATTAAATAAATCTTTATTTGTTTAAAGCTAACACCAGCCTCTTTAATTAAATAAATCAAATCTTATTTAATTAAGTCTAAAATCATTTTCCTCTCATTTTGATTTAAATTAATCCAAAAATCTAAGTCAAAATGGTCAAATCAACTAATCCCTCATTAAATTAGTCAAATCTTGATTAATTTAATCATAATCACTCCAAACCTCTAGATTTTGCAACGTGCACAATTAAATCATTTATTTGATTTAATAATTCCCTATTTACTTTCAAAATGGCATCAAAAAGGGAATATTCCTCCAAGTTTGAAAATCTCCCCCCAAAAGAACTTGTCCTCCAACTTGGCATTTATGAACTCTTGCATGTCTCTTACATGTCTCTTACACAAGTCAACTTGCCATTAACTCTCTTCTTTCATTCCCCCTAAACATGTCATTTCATCAAATTCAAATTTCAAACTTACACATTAATCAAAATGTGCTCAAGCTTCCTCCATTCACATCTTGACAAGTGGCACTTTCCCATTGGATGTTGAATGATCCCACATTCATCCATTTTTCTCATTCCTTCATATTGTTCTTCTATTTATAGAAGGCTTCTCTTTGTATTTTGCATCCACAACTTAGAGCAAAGTTACTCTCTTCACATTGAGAGATAATTTTATCCATTTCATATCAAGTGTTCATCATTTTCATGGTTTCATAGCAAGATTATGTCAAAATTTCATCAAGGAGCTACAATCATCCACCAATCTTCATCAAATCTTACATAGGAGTTGGGAAAGGGCCAATTCCCCCATGGGATTGAGAGTTTTCATCTTAAAATAGGATTTCATTGCTTTCTTAGTTCATTTCTTCATTGTTTTTCCCATTTGAGCATTGCAAATGAATTTCATGGGGAATCCTTGTTCTTGCTTGCATTTGATCTAATATTGTGTTTGTTTCTTGTATTTGTGTAGGTATAGCATTGGGGTTCTACATAAAATTTTCCTTAGAAGCCTTTTGGCCTGAGCTCATGGAACCTATAACACCTCAACAAGACTTCTTTTCCATTGCTTACCAAAAATTTAAAGCAAAGAAAATAGTTGAACTGTCTCTCCGCAACATGTCCCCATCCCCTTCCAACACTCCTATCTTAGATGAAATAATGATTCAACCCGAACAAGAACTTCCCAACCAAGCTCAACCAACACCTGAAACCTCCTCGACATCGTCCAAAAGACCACGAGACAATGATAACAACTTCGTCATGCCTCCTCACATAAAACAAGTTTACAAAGCAAAAGAGAAAGTGGATGAACAACCTTCCATGGTTCTTTCCGTTCCTCCCCCTCGGGAAGAAAAGAAACCTATGGTTGATCATCTTGCTCCTTCACAAAAACAACTTGAAAACAAAACCAAAAGAAACCAAGGAGCTAGGGAGCATAGGCGTAGATGTCGTGCCCTTACTCACAAGTTACATGAAGAAGAAAATAAAGAAAATCACAATCCACACTTGACAGAAGCAATGCATGAAGACCCTCTTCCCCAACTACAAAAAGTGGTACACCCTTCATTAGACATTATCATTTGTCCTCCTGTTGTGATTAATTTGGATGATGATGATGATATCGCTAAAATTGACGAAGAGGTGCATAATGATTTGAACACATTATTTTCCTCTTCCATGAGCTTAAATGAAAAATACCATACAAAGAGTGTAGCACCTAGTGATTCCCATAGTTTGACACTTGCACTTGTCCCTTTGGCTAGTTGCTTACTCTTGGCCTATCATGAACGTGACTGGGAGGTAGATGGCTTGCTCGACGGTTGACTCACATTTTCCTTACTAATCTTTTTGGCACTTTCTTTTTATTTTTCTTTTGTGTGTTTGCATGTGTGTAACGTGTCCCCCCATGATGTGTTGTTTGATGTTCTCTCTCTTTGTGACATTCCTCTATTTGTACCTTCATTCTTCTCTATGTCGTACATTGCTTTTCCTTTTTCTTTTGTCTTTTTCTGGTGTTTTCCTTTTGGGGATGATGCAAGGCATTGAGACATTCCATGTCTCTTTCATGTTGACCCAAAATTCTCTTTTCTTTTTCTTTTGTCTTTTTCTGGTGTTTTCCTTTTGAGGATGATGCAAGGCATTGAGACATTCCATGTCTCTTTCATGTTGACCCAAAATGCTCTTTTCTTTTTCTTTTGTCTTTTTCTTATGTTTTCCTTTTGGGGATGATGCAAGGCATTGAGACACCCCATGTCTCTCTCATATTGAACCAAAAGCTTTTCCATTTTCTTTCACTTTTTCATTTTCATCTAGCTTGTGTTTTCCTTTTGGGAATGATGCAAAGCATCGAGACATCCTATGTCTCTTCCATGTTGACCCAAAAGGTTCTTTCTTTTTCTTTGTTTTTTCTCTCTTTGTGTTTGTTGATGCCAAAATTTGACAAGGTAACAGTGTTTTATGGAAAACTCAGTTTATGGGGGACCTTTTGCACTAAAATGAGTGACCTTCGAATTTTTAGAGAAGCTGACTTCTTCTATAATGGGGGTTTGGAAAGGGAAAAGGAAACATATATAATAAAATAAAGTCTAACCTAAGGTGATGCGCCAAGACTTAATGATAGGAACGATAAATAATAGATCTAAGGGCCTGATTGGTATTTGTAGTGTTCCAAAAGAGCGAAAACTGAAGATTATAGCACAGACAATCCATTCATTGACATAAAATAACATTGCATACATTCCTACTACCAAGAAGAGTCATTAGACATGATCTAGACCAGTAAACTTGCATTCAATATATATAGAAGTTCTCAAATGAAATGTCCAGACAATAAAAGCTCAGTTTATAGTTTAATCAAATAGCATGAAAGAACAGAAAGGCCAAACAATTGGCACAGTCTAAAAGTATTTTGCAATAAAATAAAATAGTAATAAAAGGCCTGACGTATTTTACTAAAACCAGTGTTTCTTCAAAATTTTGGACCCCTTTCTTACAACAGAGAAAAGTATATATAGCAGAAAAAACTCTCACCACTTCGGAGAGTAACAACAGAAAAGATTTTCCTATCCCTTGGCAATGATGCAGAAATAAGAATATTCCCCAAGCCATTGCAACATAAACAATTCAAAACCAAGCATCTGGTCATTCCAGGAACAAGTGTATCTTCTACAAGTGATGGCGATGGTCTTGGCAAGGTTAATCAGACAAGTGTCAACATCCTGTGCAAATGATTATGACACATAGTGGCCAATCACAACATTTAGTTCTCTTGGTTGATTGCTCGAATACGGGATCCGCCAATTAGGCACGTGGCAACATTTCGTTGCCCGTGTGAACTTTTATCTCTCGCCGCTGAAGACTTGTGCCAATGCTACATGTGTTGAATGTGTAGAGCACTAACCAATAGTGGAGGGAATGATCATTAGCTGGGCGCAAGAGAGACGCGTGGCAGCATTTAGTTGTCTGCGGTCGTTATTTTATCCTCATGCTAAAATCCTTGCGATGAGTAGACATGTAGCAAGAGTACATCACAGACAATAATTGTGGGGCCCGCCAAAATTTTTAGGAGTGAGGGCTTCGTGCAACTCGAGCGGAGCTCGATGAGGAAGCAAGAAGGAATGATAAAAAATGGCTCGTAGCCATGACATGTGGAAGTATGGCGAGGATTCCCAAGATGCAAAAGGAAGGGAAACCCTCAGGTTGCGCAGAGCAGACACGTGGAGGGGGAAAGCATACTTTTGATAAAAGGCTAAGTTGATTCCATGTGATGCACAAGCCAATACATAGAGGAAAATACACCTGAAGGGAGCTCGTTAAATACTTATTAACAACTTTTGGCGACTACCAAGGGAATTTCGCTTGAGGAATGAAGAACCCAAAATTTCTCTGGTTTATAGACCAGAGCGCCATTTCACTAGATAACAGATCCAGAGATTGGAAAGAGCCACCTGTAGAGGCAACCATTCATCCTCAAATGACCTTACCATGTTGCACAAATTCTCCTATGCTCCGCTTAGATCAATAGTTTCTTTGTGAGGCAGTGCATTAGGTAAACCGGCCCCTGCTTCACAATGAAACAATAGCTATGCAAGCGGATGAATAAATCCCTTAATGTTGGTTGTGGTGGGAGGATGACTAAAAATTATGAAAGCATCTGAATAATTTTCCTTCTCTTCTATTCTTTCTGCAATCTGCTCAGCCATAGCAATAGAGCCATTTTCAAGGAACGGGGATGGCAAACCCATCCTGTTTATCTTGGAGAAACTCTCCCATATGTTTTCTAGTGTCTTGCTTATAGTAGTCGTGGCTGATTTAGTGCGCTGGAAGGCTGAGTGGCAATGTATAAAATTATTTTCTGTCTAAGCAGCAGCATCCCAATCTTCAATTCCTACCCTGGAGAGGTTTTCATCAGAGACTGATTATAGCTCGGTGAGCAGATCTTTTGCTTCCAAAACCTTTTCCAAGATAAACCGCGGGAACTGCTCAATCGTATCATGAGCCTTCTAGCTTAGCTTTGATGCCTTGGTGATGAATGAAAGGGTAAGTTGTAGTGCTTGGCAGAAAGTCTTAATCTTTTCCTAGTGAGAGATGTACAACTTCCTAACCAATGGAATAATTTTTGGCTGTGTAGGAGAAAATAGGAGAGAGCTTTTAAGAGAAGCGATCTCTATATCTTTTGAGTTAATGGCCTTAGCCAACTCTGCCCCTTTCTTTTTCTCAGATTCTAGTTGCTCTACAGAGCTACTCATTTCCTTATTCCAATTCTCCTTGGCTCAAGAGTGATTTGCTAAGTGTATGTCTAGAGAGGACTTTGTCTCTTGGATCTCTTGTTCTAATTGAGCTTTTAGGCCCTCAAATTCAGCCTCTTTTTCTTGTATTTTCTACTCATATTTAGCTTTTTGGTGATCCAAAGCATCATTCCTCGGTGCCATTCCTTGACTATACTCAAGGAAAAGTCATTCCAACTCTTCATTCTTTAGCCACAAATTCTACTCTGCCTCTTGATTCTTAGCCTGCAGCTCTTTTACCATGGCAGGGTCGATAGTCTGAATCTTCACAAACTCACCCTAAAGTCTATTCTTCTTATTCTCTGCTGCCAGTTCCCTTTCTATCATACATGCAACATCCTCCTCTAGGGATTTTTTTTTCTCCAAAAAATTAACTCTTTCCCTTACTGCTTTAAGTTGCTCATGTTTTTTCTTTAGTTGGCGACTAGTTTTAAGGAAGTCAGAAGTGACCACCAATTGTGTTTCGTCCATAATCTCAACCTTATTCTATGGTCGGGCCACCTTCATGTCAAGCCCTACCACATATATTTCATAGTCTTCTGGGTGCATCTCCCCATGAGGCTTGGTTACTCTCGAGTACATAGTTGCAAACTTCAGCTCTTGTCGGGTCTCATCATAAAGAGTCTATTTTTTTGGTTAAGCAAAAGCACTGTCATCCTTTTCCTTGCGCTTTTTCATTCTACTTGCACGTGCTTCCTTTTTGTAGTCAATCTGTGCCATACATTCAGCTGGCGACAAAACTAGTCGGCCTGCAAAAGGAGCACCAGAAGGTAGGGCATATGGACAGGTAACCCTGATAGGCACGTGCATCTTTTTCTGGAGAGTGATGGTTTGTGGGGAGAAGTGGGGCACATTCCAAAACTTGATTTGAGGACTAGTAGAAGGGATAGTCACTTGTCACGACTCAATTGGTGAATTAGCAGAAGGACTCATAGGCTAGAATGGTGAAGGAGTTGTCATTGCGGAGTCAGCCTGTTGTGATGGAAGAGGATCCACAACAATAGTGGAAGAAGGCATGCCAATAGGGGGCACACCTTCAGAAAGTGAGGCAAGGAGAGCTTGAGTAGCAGTAGCTAGTGTAAGGGTTTGTGGAGGAGTAAAGTCGGGTGGAGTAGTCTATGAGAATTAAGCGAAACCTCTTGCATATGTTGGATTAAAAGTGGGAAACAAAGGGCCAGTACTCATGGCAGGGATTGTCATTGAGGTAGGGGAAAATACCAAGGAATGAGAAGCAAGGGAAGAAGGAGCAAATTTTTCTTGTTGACTGGTTGATGGCGGCTCTAGAATCGTTAGCAACTCTTCCTCAGCCTCAAGCTCCTAGCTAGCTGCAAGCACCTATCTTTTAGTGGGTTCTTGTGAACCCTCTCCGATAATGGTCTCCGTACACTGCTGTTTTGCGGGCGAGGTTTCCTGAGCTTCAATAGCTATTATTGTGTGTTGCTATGGGACCTTGGCTACCTTAGTGGCCTAGGTGAGTGTATGCGAAGCCCTTGATACATTAAACCGCACATTCGTGGCTACATATGCGAGTTGTTTGAAGCCTTTCTCCTTTGGCATGGAGGACGTAGAAGTTGTCGCTTCCTCTTCCTGCTCTTCAGACTCATCCTCTGGGTCATCGCTCTTATTGATGCTAGAGTCTGGGCTGAGGTGGTCATCATCCCACCATTTTTCAAATTCCTTGTCCTTCTTCAAGCTCTCATAAGGAGCATCCAATTGCCCTGTTTCTTGGTGATACTCCTGTAAAGCTTCTATCTTTTCATTAGTCCATTCCTCATCATTCTGCAACTTGTTGTACATGGTGCATTCCATGTGGAAATTATCTTTTTCCGCCACCACAGTAAAGTAGAACTTGTTCCATGGCCCTTTGTTATCTTGCGTGAGAATACGTGCCAATTCAACAAAATTTTCATCCTTGTCTTCCCGTGGGTTACACCGCTTTTCCCAGTAAGGTCGAGGAACATGAGTAACTTTCATGTGCAACTTTGGAAAGTCATTGAAAGGGTTTTAATCCCACTTGTCACTTACCAAAACCAACCCTAAAGGAGCCAGTTTATCTTGCAATAACTAATCCAAGTGAAGAATCCTTTTCTCTTGACTCTTTTGCTACTGCAGAAAGTAAAATCAATGATACACACCTGCCTATATATTTCAAGCACAAGAACCTTATTTGTGACGCAGGCTGGGAGAAGGAAGGGTTGACCAGTGAAGCTCTGCATCCAGAGAATTGTGAAATCTGTTTCTAAGAACCAGTCACAAGCGAGAGTAAAACTCTGCATATATCTGGTCTGATCCTTGTTGAGACAAATTATATCACCTTCTCCTCGTAAATCTTGCAAGACCTGAGTTAGAAAATAATCCAAAAATGCATAATAATCATATGACATGGAAAGAAAGGGCATCCACATGGATATTGGCTTTCTCTTACCCTTTTCATCAAAAATTGATGATTCAAAATACCTGCCAAAGAAATTATGGTTTTGGTGTAGGAACATGTGAACCAGGAAAGAGAGAAATCTAAACTTTCCCTCCGCGGGGTGATTTTTTATTTTCCGTATCATTTCCTCCACCATGAACTCAGCGAAATCATACTAGAAGGTATCATGTTGTTTGCAAAATTGGAAGACCGGTCCTAGTTGAAAGGTTTCCACCATCTCATCGGAGTCTCGGCCGCACACAAAAGCTAGCATTGGCATGGCATCCTGCATATCCTCATGAAATGAACTGCACGACAATGAGATACTTGGCAGTTTAGCACCTAGGAATCCTTTCTTACCAATCTCCTCCATCAGGAAATTTGAGTTCTTTTTCATCGCGTTCCATGTTTTTTCTCCTTTACCAGGGTAAA
>VDFB02326869.1:0-27001 GCA_007258455.2 Sequoia sempervirens | reverse complement strand
TATTTAAAATTGGGAAAATGCCAAGGCGGACAATAATTAAATAAATTAAAGAATTTATTTAATTATGAGAAGACATTAGAAATTAATGACGTATTTAAATGAATAAATAAAAATCATTTATTTAAATAATCATGAAGAATTAATGGACCAAGATAAGAATTTATTTAATTAATAGCTGAAAGGGGGTTGAAGGACATAATTAAATATTTTAATTATGTTGAGAAGAATGTGGCAAAAATAAAGCTTGCATGCCTAGGTCATTTTTTGTTGGAAATATGTGCCTCAATCTCACAGGCTGAAACCTCTAAAAGGGCAAAGTCGGTGTGACATCTTTTGTGTCTGGCTGACTAGCAGTTGAAACCTTGTTGAAATTATTCAAGTTGTTGTGACCTTGCTTCAGTCTCACCGAAGGAGCCTATTGTTGTGACATTTCGTTCGGTATAACCTCTCATCGCCCGTGGAGATCTCTGGCCGATAGGCTATTCTATCGTATATCGGGGTAACCCAAAGGTCTCGGAGAGAAGTCTCAGTGAGAATGGAATGTCACGCCAATAGGGATACAACTGAAGTCATCGAAGTAGCTCAAGGCGATCAGAATGAAGTCTTGGCGACTCATGGGGTGTTGTTGATAATAGTATGGCTTTGGAGTAACATAAGAGATCTCAGTGAAACCTCTTGGTGACTGTTGAATGTCTTAGCAATAGATGGATGCTGATGGAAATGCTAATGGCTCGGTATGACTTAGGACCTTGGTCTAAGGTCTTGGTGAAAGCAATAAGTCTCGCCGACTCTTGGATGCTTCGTTATGACATGTTTGCTCGATGTGAGGTCTTGGCGAAAGATGAATGTCGTGCTGATTGTTCGGTGCTCGATGTAACTTAAAGCCTTCAGAGTAAAGTCTCAACGATGGACATGTGTCTCAGCGATGAAGAAGTTTGTTGTTAGTATGACTTGAGAACTCGATATGAACTCTCTGCGAATGTGATAAGTCTTGCCGACTATTATTTGTCCCTCAGTATGACTTGAGACTTCGGTGGGATGTCTTGACGAAAGCGATTGTCTCACCGATATGCATGTTGAGGTTGATACAAGTTGTAAGCTCGGTGGAACCTCTTGTTGATGGAAATGACTCTTGGCGACATTGATGATTGAGTCTTGTGGCATCGAGGAGACACGATTAGTGTCTCACTGACATGCCAACATAGGTTGATCGCTTTGACCAAAAGAAGACCATCCTACGTGGTGTCTCGTGGACCAATCAGAGAAGCCGAATGGAAACCGTTAGAAGATAGTTCATTGTGGTAGTTTTGAGAGGAAGCTCGACAAACAGGGGTGACTTGGTTATACTCTGTGATCACAGATTGTGATGGGTTAGATGGTTGGATGAATCGACAGATTGCTGTGTGATTGTATCAGAGTGATTTCTATTCTATAAAGATTGTAACTTGAAGGTTCCTGTACAAGTTTGATCATTGTGAAAGCTGCTGAAATCTGACATTAGAAAGATAAGTTAGAACTCTGTATGTAATTTTTTGTTACTGTAATACAAAGTGACTTCTCTTGGTGTGGTGGGTTTTTCTCCCTTAAGGGTTTTCCCATGTATATCTGGTATTCATATGTGTTTGTCAAATACTCTGTTTCTATTATCTCTTTCATGTGCATCTTAATTGGACTGTAATTATAAAATTTAAAAGGTATCTCTGCATTCTTCCCTGAAGTTTTGACGTTAGGAGAGTTGCTTCCGTATCTAGCTTTCCTTACAAGTGGTATCAGAGCTTGGCCAGTTGTGTTATACTTGTGGGTACGTTGGATTTTTTGTGTCAATTTCTATTCAATGGGAGTCTTGTAGAAGTTTTTCAAGTTCTAATTATAGATTGAGATGGCTAGCATGTTAGGAAAGATTGAAATAGAGAAGTTCAATGGCAGCAATTTTGAGTTGTGGAAACTCAAAATGGAGGATCTCTTAGTGGATCATGATCTGTGGCTTGCTATGTCTAGAACTAAACCTACAGGCATGAAGCAAGAATATTGGGACCTTGCAGATATAAAGTCTAAGGGGCTAATAAGGATCTATTTGGCAGACTCCGTTCTTCTCAATGTGCATGAAGAGAAGAATGCATCTTCCTTGTGGAGGAGACTGGCATCTATTTATCAGGGGAAGTCCTTGGCAAATAAAATTTTCCTAAGGAAGAAGTTTTACACTTTGAGAGTGTAGGAAGGAGGGTTTGTTGTTGATCATTTGAACGCATTTAACATGTTGATTGCATAGTTAACTTTTGTTGGTGTAAAGACTGATGAAGAGGATCGTTGTATGCTTCTATTGTGTTCTTTGCCAGACTCTTGGGATCACCTGGTGATGGCTATTGGGAGTAAAACATCAAATTTCAAGATGGAAGATGTTGTTGCTTCTTTGTTATCAAAAGAAATGAGAAGGAAATCTTCTGAGATGGCGAAGGAGGTCCTTGTTGTTAGAGGAAGGTCAAAAGAGAAAGGCAGGAAGAAGGACAAGAAATCTAAATCGAAATCAGAGGAGATCAAAGTCTCTAGCAAGAAGTCCAAGGTGAAGTGCTGGAATTAGAAACTTGGTCATGTCCCAAAGGATTGCAAAGAGAAAAAGAAGAAGAAGAATAATTCTTCCAATAATGATTCTTCTCAGAGTGATGCAGATGCCTTCATTGCTACCTTGGCTACACAGGCAACAGATGATGTCTGGCTAATTGATTCAGGGGCATCTTTCCACATGACATTCTTCATGTAGACCGGAATATGAGGTATAAAGCATGATGGTGGGAAAGGTGTACTTGAAAGCGATTCAATTTTAGAGATTACACAGGAATAGTCGTAATCCAATACCTGAAGGAAGAGTGAAGGAATCAAGGATGTTATGTATATACCAGTCTAGCTTGGAAATCTACCATTTGTCAAGAAGCTAATGACATTGAGTGCAAGTCACATTCTCGGAAATGGCCAAGATGACTAGAGGCTCAATGGTGCTAGCAAGGTGCTCCGTGATTGGTACCTTGTATGTCGGATGCACATGTCGCTCAATGTAATGTCTTTGCAGCTGTTTCCACTATGGAGGAAAAGAGGAAATGTTCCCATCAGGTAAACTCTATGGAAGTACTGGAAGAGAAAAGACTATGCCCGCATCATAGACCCGCCATTGGAGAGAAAGGTCTAAAAACCTTGAAGAATAAAATCCTGGTTGAGGGGATTGATGATTGTAACCTTGAATTTAAATTTTGTGAACATTGTATAAATGGAAAATAACACTGTGTTTCTTTTTATTCTAGTCCTCATAAATCTTCGTTTGCTAGATTATATTCATTCATGTATTTGGTCCACAATGCCCTTTATTTTTCTAAATCGAGATACTATGTATTGTTCATTGATGATTATTCGAGAAGAACATCTGTTTATTTTCTAAAAAGTAAATCAAAAGTGTTCAGTCAGTTTAAGGAATTTAAAAACCTTGTTGAAAATCAGACTAGTAGGAAAATTAAATGCTTAAGGACTGATAATGGCGGTGAATTTTGCTCTGATGATTTTGAAAGGTATTGCAAAGACCATGGGATTAAAAGACATAAGACTACACCCTATACTCCACAAAAAAATGGAGTTGCAGAAAGGTTCAATAGGATAGTGATGAGAGAGTAATAAGGCGTCGAGTAGCCGCTTGGAGGAGGTTCTAGGCTAAGGTCAAGCTACACGACGTTACTTGATAAACCATTCTCCAAATTCTTCTCTTTTTGAGAACACACCTTGGAAGCATGGTCTAGTAAGAAGCCCTCTTTAAGACATATTCATGTTTTTGGCTATGAGGCATATGAATATGTGCCAAATGAGAAAAGATCTAAATTAGAGAACAAGGTTATCAAATGTATTTTATCATTAGAAAGGCATAAAAGGACAGGAAGCTGGAATCCTCGACATGTAGAAGGTTGTATACAATGTATGTAATCTTCGTGAGTCAAGCCTCTTCTACCTTGGATTTGTGAAATGACAAAGCCGAAACAATAAGGATGTAGTTGAAATTTTGACATCAGAGAAAGAGGAATTGAAAATTCAAAAGGTACCTGAAACTGAGGAGAGCTTGAGCAGTTCTGAAAGTTCTGAAGAAGAAGAACCTCAGCCTCAATAAGTGAGGAGGTCAACCCGTGAAAGAAAAAAACTAGATAGGTATGGGTTCTCTTTGATAGATTCTACTTGTGCCTATGCTTAAGTGATTTCTAGCACTGATGAGCCTAGGACTGTAAAGGAGGTATTTAAAATGTCTGATTCAAACTTTTGGTTGGAAGTCATGAATGAAGAAATGACATCATTAGAAAAGAAAATGAAACTTTGAGTTTGTTACTGCTTCAAAGGCAAAAAGTCGTAATGAAATGGGTATTTAAAAAGAAGATTGGTCCTGATGGCAAAGGTGGAAAAATATAAGGCAAGGTTGGTTGCAAAGGGTTATTCCCTGGTAGAGGGAATCGATTATGGGGAAATATTTTCTCCTATAGAAAAGCTGACATCTATCAAATTTCTTTTGTCACTTGCAGTAGAGTATGACTTAGAGGTCGAATCAGATGGATGGAAGACAACATTTCTTCACGGGTGATCTTGAAGAAGAAATCTATATGTCCTGTGATGAGCACTTTGTTGAAAAAGGTAAAGAGAAACTAGATTGAAAGTTAAAGAAGTCTTTGTATGGGTTAAAACAATCACCTAGAATGTGGTACCAGAAATTTGATACTTTTGTATTATCTTTGGGATTTGTAAGATTAAAATCTGATCATTGTGTCTATTATAAAGCTGAAAGTGATCAAGTTCTTATTATTGCTCTCTATGTTGATGATATGCTGTTCATAGGCAATAGTAAGTGAATGATTTCTGATCTTAAGTCTCAGTTGTCTGCTAAGTTCGAAATGAAAGATCTTGGTGCAGCAAGATATATTCTGGGGATGGAGATAACCAGAGACATGAATAGTAGAAAACTTTGGCTCAGTCAGAGTAAGTATATCAAGACTGTTCTAGAGAGATTTTGCATGAATGATTGCAAGCAGCTAGTTGTTCCAGTCTTGTAGGGAACGAAGCTATTTATTGAAGACTGTCCAAAATCTCCTATTAAGATGGAGGACATGACTAGTGTACCCTATGCTAGTGCGGTTGGTATGTATGCAATGGTCTATACAAGGGCTAGACATTGCCCAAGCAGTGAGAGTTCTTAGTTGGTTTATGGCTAATCCTGGAAGGACACATTGGGATGCTATGAAAAGAGTTTTTAGATATTTGAAGGGAACTTCAAATTTTGCTTTGTGTTACCATGGGAACTTGGTTGAATCACAGAGGACTCTCAATATTCGAGGCTATGTGGATTCTGATTGGGCAGGGGAATTGATAGTAGGAGGTCCACCGGTGGATATATTTTCATGTTGAATGGTGGTGTAGTGAGTTGGATGAGTAAGCGACAGGCTATAGTCGCTTTGTCCACTTATAGAGGCTGAATACATGGCAGCTAGACATACTTGTAAAGAAGCAGTTTGGTTAAAACATTTGTGTTCTAACATTGGTTTTGATGCAGGGAAAATAACTATTTTTTGTGACAGTCAGAGTGCAATATGTCTGGCAAAGAATCCTACATTCCATGCTAGGACGAAACATATAGATGTACAGTACCACTTTGTATGAGATATGGTGGAGGATGGAAAGGTCAGTTTGGAGAAAGTTGATACTCTGGAGAATGTCGCAGATGCATTGACAAAGCTAGTGAGCACATACAAGTTCAGGTGGTGTGCCAGTTCGATGGGCCTTAGTGCCCATGATTGTCAATAATTTTGTTGTGCTCTGGAGGTGCCTGTGTGATCTTCGTCAAGTGAGAGATTGTTGGAAATATGTGCCTCAATCTCATAGGCTAAAACCTCTGAAAGGGAAAAGTCGGTGTGACATCTTTTGTGTCTGGTCGACTAGCAGTTGAAACCTTGTTGAAATTATTCAGGTCGCTGTGACCTTGCTACAGTCTCACCGAAGGAGCCTATCGTTGTGACATTTCATTCGGTATAACCTCTCACCGCCTATGGAGATCTTTGGCCAACAGGACATTCTATCATATATCGGGGTAAGCCAAAGGTCTCAGGGAGAAGTCTCAACGAGAATGGAATGTCACGCCGACGGGGATACAACTGAAGTCATCGGAGCAGCTCAAGGAAATCTGTATGAAGTCTTGGTGACTCGTGGGGTATTTCCAATAGTAGTATGGCTTCAGAGTAACATAAGAGATCTTGGTGAAACCTCTTGGTGACAGTTGAATGTCTTAGCAATAGATGGATGCCGATGGAAATGCTAATGGCTCGGTATGACTTAGGACCTCGGTATAAGGTCTTGGTGAAAGCAATAAGTCTCGCTGACTCTTGGATGCTTCGTTATAACATGTTTGCTCAATATGAGGTCTTGGCAAAAGATGAATGTCTTTCTGACCATTTGGTGCTCGATGTAACTTAAAGCCTTCAGAGTAAAGTCTCAACGATGGATGTGTGTCTTAACGATGAAGAACTCTGTTGTTGGTATGGCTTGAGAACTTGGTATGAACTCTCTGCGAATGTGATAAGTCTTGCCGACTATTATTTTGCGCTTGGTATGACTTGATACTTTGGTGGAATGTCTTGACGAAAGTGATTGTCTCACCGATATGCATGCTGAGGTCGATACAAGTTGTAGCTCAGTGGAACCTCTTGCTGATGGAAATGACTCTTGGTGACATCGATGATTGAGTCTTGTGGCATCAGGGAGACACGATAGTGTTTCACCGACATGCCAACACAGGTTGATCGCTTTGACCGAAAGAAGACCATTCTATGTGGTGTCTCGTGGACCAATCAGAGAAGCCAAATGGAAACTGTTGGAAGATAGTTTGTTGTGGTAGTTCTTAGAGGAAGCTCGACAGATAGGGGCGACTTGGTTATACTCTGTGATCGCAGATTGTGATGGGTTAGATGGTTGGATGAATCAACAGATTGCTGTGTGATTGTATCAGAGTGATTTCTATTTTGTAAAGATTGTAACTTGAAGGTTCCTGTACAAGTTTGATCATTATGAAAGTTGTTGAAATCTGACATCAAAAAGATAATTCAGAACTTTGTATGTAATTTTTTGTTATTGTAATACTGACTTCTCTTGGTGTGGTGGGTTTTTCTCCCATAAGGGTTTTCCCACGTATATCTGGTGTTCATATGTGTTTTTCAAATACTCTGTTTCTGTTATCTCTTTCATGTGCATCTTAATTGGACTGTAATTGTAAAATTTAAAAGGTATCTCTGCATTCTTCCCTGAGGTTTTGACATTAGGAGAGTTTCTTCCGCATCTAGCTTTCCTTACATTTTTATGTGTCTACATTTTTTATTTTATTTTAAGAGAGATTGCATCATTGTACATTTTATCCTTATTGACCATGACCAACATGCCCGCCATACAACCGATGGTTTAATTGGTTGTCTCTTGTTCTATCTTGTCAAGACCTCTCTTTAGCTAAAGTGACATGGATCAACACCATGAAATTATTCAAAAGATGTATTAGAATGCTACTAGATGTCATTAACAAAGCTACCAAGAATTTTATTTCTTGACTAGAAATTAAAATGAAATTCAAGTCTTATAATCAAGACTAGGATACTTTTCATATTGTTATTAATGTTATACCTCTGTGGATGATTCACAAAATTGAGGCTAAATAATTCAATACTTGATGGAAGGACTGGAAATGGTATCTTGACACACCATTTTATAATTATCAACCTTGTAAAGAATATTTATGGATTTCTCCTCATCTTCATTTGGCTGATTAGTTGAACCATCATTAGTAGCTTTAGTCTTGTCTTGGTACTTGGCATCACCAATTCCAATGTATCTAGTTGGCTATTCTTGAGCCTAAATAGGTCATTTTTCTAGTGCATTCTTTATCAAGGCCTTCCACTTGCTTCTTATTAAACTCATATGGGAGTTTCTAATCCCCATTTTCCATTTTGTAGACAATTTGAGACTCTCAAGCATCTCTTATGGTTTTGCACCAAAGCCCAAGAATCTTGGAATTGGATTCATGTTTTTTTTAGGCCTTTTAGGCTTGATCCTTTTTCATAGATTATGATTTTCTTAGGGGATTGGCCTTGTCTCCCTTTAAAGTATATCTATATTTGGAATGTTTTCAGGATGAAAATTCTCTGTTGAATTCCAAAAGATAGAAATACAACTCTTTTTCTTATGATGTTTGGATAATGTTCATTTTTCTTTGTATACTAAAGCTATGATTGTATCTAATGTGTTGATGCAAATTCAAGTGCAAGATAATAAAATTGCACTTGAAGTGACACATTAACATGAGCTTTTAGATCATTGGAGTAATGCTCCATGCATTTTTGTCAAATTCCCACCCCCCTTCTCTTCTCCTTCTTGAGGGCATTAGTGAATTCACAACTAGTTTGGAAGAAGAGACCATGGGTTGCAATCCCATGGTTGTCAAACCCCATGTAATAGAGATAATACCACCTATGGCTAGTATCAACGTAGCCATGACTACCTTTTGCCTCTTCTCATGGGCACGATACTCTTGGCTAGATAAAATTTTCCAAGTTCACTTTCCTAGAGCTACCATCTCTCCATTTTTTTCTCAATAACCTTAAGATGACACTCTTAAGGAATGGGTTTCTCTCACTAGCTAGGATTCAATCAATGGTAGTTCTCTCTAACAATATTTTATTGAAAACTTTATCATAAATACCCTCCTCCTAGTAGTGTTGCATTGGCTTCTTAGTTTTTATATGTTTGGGCTTGGTCCTTTGGATTTTTTTTTTATTTTTTTTAGATGTCATCCTACATAGACTTTGAGGGTGTACCTTTCTACCACCTATCTTTATTTTTAATAGTGTACTATAATATTAATAGTTAATTTAAATATTTAAATATTATGTATCCATAAAAAAAACCTCATAAATAAATTTTCTAGCATTTCAAAATATAAGAACAATAGTCCTCAAAAGGGAAAATAAGGAGATTACAAGGATTCAAAATTTAAATATGTATAAAGGTCTCTCTAAGCAAAAGAGACATTTCCATACAAGGTGGTTATAACATCCCAATCAATTCTATAAATGACTTGAAAATTTGTTACTCTATTTGAATGTCTTAAATAATGCAATAAAATTACTTCTTGAAATAAAGAATGGAGGGAGAGGGCTTCCTTTAAAAAATTCCTAAACTATCAATTGCAACAACAACCCTTTTTTAACGAATTAGCCATTATGTTTGGGTCAATTCCAACTATTAGATGTTGCACAACAATTGAAGATGCTAATGCCACTCCATCAATAATTCCTCCCATTCAACCTCATTATTGGATCTATGACCTAGAAATGATAAACTTCTATGAACAAAATTGGCATCTTCCTTATGAAGGACAATTGTTGCACCAACACTTCTTGGTTTCCTCAAGAAGCCACTTCGAAAATTAAGCTTAACGAATCCAGGGATTCTCTATTCCTGCTTTTCTCTCTCTTGAACAAGCGTCTTGCCCCTCAAAGGACACACTGTAGCCTTACACTGCTAAAATTATTGCCTCTTGGACTTTTAAGAGAAAACAAGTAGATTTAAACTTGGTGACAACATGTTTTGACATTTAAGATGAGTTTTTCATGGTTTAATAATAGAATGCACTTAGCATCACAAAGGTGTCTCTTGAGCATTGCAAGACAATGCAATATCATCTTAGCAAATCCTTGATAACATATAAAGATTGTACAATGGGAGGGGATGCAAACATACAATATAACATAAAAGGCCAAGTTATGATTTTTTATAAGGCTTGCAAGACAAGTTGATTTCAATTCATGATGGTTATAAGTGGGATAGCTTGACAAGGAAGATGTCTAGTTCTTTATTGAATGTTAATAATATGTATTGTTGATGGCATTCCTCATAAACTAATGAAACACAAAATAATCCCAATATACATATTAGATGATATTCAAATGCATTGATGTATTATTAGTGGGGATTCTTACACAATCATTAAAATCATATATCTTCATGTTCATTAATTTTGTTTTAGAAGCCCCTAGTCAAATTTGTTAGCTTCACTCAAAGAGTGTTGCCATTGTGTTGGTCAAGTTACATAGCATGACATACATATTCATACAACATGATTTTATTTTGTAGAATTCTTATAAAGAAGCGTAAAATGCTCTCAAATTTTCTTTTCTATGTTTGTAGTTAATGTTAAACTAATATTTTCAATTGTAATAATTTGACTTGATAAAAAATTATCTATTATCACAAGATCGACAATCCAATGAGAATCTTACACATTTACACTTCTATTTGACTAACTCATATGTAAACACATGAATAACATCTACACAAAACAAACGATATTCATTTTTAAAAAATTAAAAGATTTTTCAAAGGTAGCGGGTCTAAAAATCATTAGGTTGGTCGAGGCACGGACTGAATTTGATGGCAGTAGTTATGCACTTGTATTAAATACAATAAAAAATTTCTGATTATATTATAATATCAGGACCAGAAAAAATGAAAACACCGTTGCACCAGCCGGGAATCGAACCCGGGTCTGTACCGTGGCAGGGTACTATTCTACCACTAGACCACTGGTGCATATGAAAATGGAGACCAACAAAAAATAGTTTTATTTAAATTAAACAATACTGTAAATATTATATAATAATATTATTGCGACTTAAAATAGTTCCATCCAAGTCGTTGTAGTATAGTGGTGAGTATTCCCGCCTGTCACGCGGGTGACCCGGGTTCGATCCCCGGCAACGGCGAATTTTAATGATTCTGAATATCGCGAGTGCGGCCCCAGTCTATCTCCGGCAATGGCGATTTCTGTTTTGAGCGATTTTTTAACTATACAGACATTCAATGTTTATTCTAGAACTAACATCAAAGATGTGTGTCACCTTTATGTTGAATTGCAATCACAATGAAAGATAATACAATTAATACAAATGGTCTGTAGACATAAATAAAAGCACTAGGAGCGAAATGTTGAATTGAGAAGAATTACGTAATATTTATTTATTTGTTAATAAAAATATTATATTGTGTTGAAGTATATAATTAAAGATTATTGTTAAGACAAAAAGATTATGAAGACTATTATATGAAATATTGGTTAATCTTGGCTGTGGATCCGGGAGATGTTGTATGTTGTAAACATCCTTTTCGGAAGATAAATAGGGAGGGTTGTTGGTGTCCTCCTAAGATGTTGTATGTTGTAAACATCCTTTTCAAAAGATAAATAGGGAGGGGCATTGGTGTCCTCCTCCATAGGGTGTGTTGAAACTCAACACAGATGGTTCTTCTCTGAGAAATCTTGGTCATGCTAGTATTGGGGGTGTTGGGCAGAAGGGGCGTTGGTGTCCTCCTTAACTAGATCATGAGAAATAGATGTAAACATCCTTTTCGGAAGATAAATAGGGAGGGGCGTTGGTGTCCTCCTCCACAGGGTGTGTTGAAACTCAACACAGATGGTTCTTCTCTGAGAATTCCTAGTCATGCTAGTATTAGGGGTGTTGGGCAGAATAGTTATGGGACTGTTCAGTTTTTTTTTTGGTTTATAAGGGTCTGCACATTAACAATGTGATGGAGGCTCTTGCCATTTTATATGTTGTGAAGTGCGGTTGCGCTTTTGGGTGGAGAAGGATCATTTGTGAATTTGATTCTCAAGTGGTGGTGACTTTGTTGAAGATACAACATTTAGAAGATGTCAGTTGACATTTAGCTTTGATTATAAAACAAATTCTTAATATGTGTGCTTCCTTGGAATTTGTTACTTTCTGTCACATTCTAAGAGAATAGAATGAAGTTGTGGATTATTTGGCCAAATGGGCCTCTGATCATCTGCAAAATTGGAACATTGTGGATAGGGGTCAATTACCCCCAAATTTGTCTCAAAAGTTGGACCACTTAGTGGAGATTGGCAGGGGTCTTAATGCCCTTGCTTTGTACTTCTTTTTTTAGTTTGAATAAATTTTTACCCCTCTTTTAGTAAATATTGGTTAATGGAATTTTTTATTGTGAAATCCATTTTCACTCCAAAGCAGCCATGGCTTGATAGACTCCTAAGCTTTCCATATATATTTGGTGACAAAAGTGCCATTGATTTTGACAAGTACTAGAGTAAGAGCAACTTGATAATCCAATATACAATATTTTTTCAATTATATTAATAACATTGCCAAAGCTTGGGTTGGCAAGCTTGAAAGGCAAAAGGGATTCCCAAAAACTTAAACATTTCCCTATGAACAAGAATTCCATTTAAAAGTATGAAGCCAAGTCAATGGTTAGAAAATAAATTGCATCTTATTCAATTCAATGCTGGAGCCAAAGGCTAGACAAAATGTGTCAAGACATTTGAAAGCTTGACAAACTTTAGCTTTCTCTTCAATAAGTGTTATGAATGAATCATTTGGAAAGTGTACATTAACCATTTGTTGGAGGGAAATTCTAGGTAGGGAAATTCCTTTGACCTATTGAAGCAAAATAACATTGAGAATGAGATAGCCAAATCATTCAACAACAAGCACATACAGTGAAAGTGTTAGAATGAAAGTGTAAGAGGGCAATACTAGGCAAGAAAAATGATCAATAAAGAACATTTGAATTAACTAAATGAATGTGGAACCAAAGCCAAGAGCTCTAAATATGGCAAGAATGAAATGTCATTCAATCCTATCATAAGTCTTTTCAAAATTAGTTTTGATGAAAATCAATTATTGATTGAACTTTTGGGCCCATTCCATACCCTCCCAAACATCTATAACATTGTCAAGGATGTATCTAATTTGAATAAATTTCCATTATATTTAGGATGAGCTACTACTAGGAGGAGATGTTTGATATTTCTCACAAGTCACCAATAATTGTGAATGGTAGATTATTAAACCAAACTTCATTCACCTAGGGTTGACTAATGGTGAAGGAATGCCTTACCTCTATAGTGGTTGCCATCAATGTTATATTATTTAAATAAATGTAATTCAAAAAACACTATTTTTCTTATAAAATTATATTATAAAAAGGTGTAGGTAGTGTTTAAGATACTTCTTTTTTAATTAATTAAATAAATAAACATCAATTAAAACTAGTTTTATAGTTAGTCTAAAATCTTTGGCTTGGTTGCAAATTTAGTGTAATACTTGATTTTTGTATTTTTGGCAATCAAAACCATGTAAAATTTAGGCATAATTTACATGTGCTATGCTATGTAGGTACAGGGTGGGGAAAAAAATCTAAATAGATAAAATGAGAATAAATTTGATAGTCTTACACTTTTCTTGGCCAAAGTCTTACAATTGGTGAGATTGATTAATATTCCTAGTTGATTCCCACACTAAGCCTATTATCTAAAAAGTATACTTATAAATCAATGAAAAGTCATTATGGGACAAAATAAATGTAACATAATGTTATTAGGTGTCATACCCTTATACCATTTACATAGTGTTCTAATATAAGATTATAAAATCTTATATATTATATGTTTTATTAAGCATATCTCAGTTAAAATAATTATAGTGTAATAACTATTAGATTATTAGTTATTTATGAATGTAGTTGTTGAATAGGTGTGACTAATACCCCTTCAGGTATTTTGCCACCCTTTCTCCTATATTTAAGGAGGTTCTCTGTCATTTGAGGGTGTGTGAATTTGGAGTTTTATAGTGAATTATATCATTATGCCAAAAAGGTATAATTTGTAATGTGGAAGTATGGAGAAGAATTCATGGGTTTAGTCTATGTTTTAATAGACCATTATTGTAAGTGTTTTAATAAATGATATTTTTTCCTTTAAAACATTTTTCCCATGTATATCTTGTGTAATGTGTAAAATATATGCTTGTATGATTCTCATTTTATTTATTTTATATCTTGTTTATAATGATTAGTATCCTAAGATCTTAATTTCTAACATGGTATCAAAACTTGTTAGGCTACACTAATCATTTTTACAAGTTATACTAGAAGATATGTAGAACTTGATTGGAAACCTCCTTATGCTCAATCAACACATTTGCAAGACCATTTGTGTAATATATTTGGTGATATCTTCAAGATTTTTTCATATTTTTTTCCTAAAATATTCATATAGCATAGGATTATGATTGCCAACTATTTGATTGTTAGGTGATGTATGACTTTTTTAGTATCAAATTTTATAATTCAATTAATTCAAAATTATTCTATTATAATAGAACTACATTATCACAAAACTTGTTTAGTGTCAATTCTATAGCAATTTGTGCTTCTTTTACTACATCAAGTCCTTCAAAAAATTTAATGCCATGTCTCTTTAGAGGGGTATGTGAGATTTGCTATAATTAAACAAATTTTAATTTTCATTGGCTTGATATTAGGTTTAGAAACTTGGGGTTTCTAGTTTGTTTTATCTTTGAAGTCTTTATTAAATTTCATGTCTCTATAAAAGTTGATTTTTTTTAATTAGTCAAAGGAAAATATAATTCATCACCCTTAGACGTGGAAATTCAATCAAACACCATTTTACTTTAAATTTGTTCATTGCTGATATAAGAACATGACGTTTGCTTTATAAAGATACATGAATTACAATAGATAATCAAGTTTATAATTTTATCTTGAAATTAAAAAAATCAAAATATCTAATACCAAATATATTTTAAATATTCATTCAAATTCCTAATAATATTGTTTTTGATTAAACAAGCAACATTTACAAGGTGTTGTACCCTTCACACGGAAAGCCCTCAGGGCCAAAAAGAAGCTAGTTCAAACCAAAACATGAACTAGGAGAGGAAACTTAAAACAAAAGGGAGTTGATCCCTTAACAAATAGGAGCCACTAGGGCCCAACAAAACATGCCAAACATGCCACACATAGAAACAACTAACAGACTTGACTATTGAACAACAAATGAGGACTAGACAACCCCAAAACTTGAGGGGACTAATCTAACTCCCTTAACCATAGGTCGTGAAGTACTGAAAGATTTGGGGAGTCCCTTCTTCCTCTACACAACAGACTAGGAAGACTCATAATCAAAGTCCACTGAGCAAGGTGAGAGGACCAGATCCTCAACAACCACCATGAGTAAAGAGCCACCACACAACGAGGGAGTCGACAGCGTAGAAGATGAGTCAAGAGCTATCAAAGGACCAACAAAGGCGTTCAACGAGGAATGGGCTGGCTCCGATAGGACAGTGACAGTAGATTGAGGCAACAATGGTTCCATAGAAGGGATAGTCGGAAGAGGAGTCTGACAAGACTCAGACTCCTTGGAAGGAACAACCAAGGCAAGGTCACCCTCCTCGAAGGAACCATTCAAAGAGGGAGAGCCAACCATGAGATGGTCTGTGAGAACATCCTTCCACCAAGTAGCAACACCCTTGCGACGAGCAAGAGGGAAACTAGAGGCCAAATAACTAGTGGAGAAACACCTCCTACACCGAAAAGGGAGCCCCTTGTAGTCCAACAGTTGCGTCCAAGGTTTGTCCTCCACCAATAAGACCACAACATCATGGAGAGGTTTGGAGATGTCCAAATCAACTAAAATATGAGCCACCATAGTATGCCCTAGATCCTGAGTTGTAGAATCCACCTTTAGAAAACGTCCAATGGCGTTGCCAATAGCTTCATAACAAGAATCCTCCCAGAAATGGAGAGGGAGATTCGACAGTCAGACCCAAATTGGTCTGGTATTCAACAACTTTGTAAGAGGATTGAAAGAGTGGGACCAAGACTTGATGGACAACGAATGAATACCCCACATCCACTCCCTATCCAACACACAATCTCGCTCCGCTAAATAGGCGAAGGTAGCTAGGAAGAACCCCCTTGCATTGGAATAGAGCTCAATCTGCCCAAAGACAAAAGGCTTCTAGGAAACAGAAACCCACTCATGGAGATTAGGAAGGGATGGCCAATTCCTAATAATATTGTTAAATATAAAGTTATTCACCAAATTTTGGATCATTATTCAAAGAAAAAATTAATATTAAAATCTTTATCAAATGAGGTCTCTATAAAAGGCAAATTCTTTACATAGATCAAAGACATCAAAGTAATTATATGGGTCGAATCCTTCATAAATATTGAACTCCTTATTATCTTAGTTGAATTCTTCATAAAAAGTTGAAGTCCTTATATTAGTCAATATTTTTGTACTCGTCTTTCTAAAAACTAAAGGGCTTTCTTTGCAACCAATTGAAGGAAAATGAATAATTCATGACCCTTTTAAATTGTTTTTAGAGACAATATTCAAGTAGTTAATGTCCCTTGCCTATGCTTCCATGTTTTGCATAAAAATCTTCTAGAGAATTCAAAACTATATATCTTGCAAAAATATTTTTTCCATTGCATTTTGGATGTATGGCTATACGGTGTTCCAAAAATCCTGTTTAGCAAGCCGATAAGATGTATTTGCTTGAAAACTTTGAAAACCTATTAAAGCATCTAGAATTAAAGCCCTGCAAATCAAAGTGATTGAAATTATCAAATCTATATCTCTTTAGTTATCAAATCTATATCTTTTTGGATGATGAATTACACCCTCCTACTAATGGTTGCACATAAATTTTAGAGAATTGCTAATTGATTATGGTGACTAACATTATTCCTTTTGGAACTACATTACTTCGTGTCACTCTTGATTCTTCTTCCCTCCATTTTGTAGTTAATTAGAAGCTAACAATTATAAAAACACTATCATTCAAATCATGTATAAAGTGTGAATTTTCCTGCTCATGAGCTTTGTATATTTGGTGAATAGGTTATTTTATCATAAGACATCTATTTTATCTACCTTTTTCTATAAAATCTAATTGGCTAATATTTCTCATATATGTAACTTCAACTAATGTAAAGTGTGGTCTTAAGTCCACTAAAAAAAAAAATGTGTGGTATTCCAAGAATCCCTATCTTTTGTGGATGAATAATTTATTTGCTAATCACTATGTTAAACACTTGTGTTGCATTTGTAATTTAGTGAATATTGATAGGGATAACCCATAGGCCTTGTAAAGCCTAAAGTGCAAGAGAGATCATATTATCTCTCATCCTTTGAATTATCCTTCGGCCCATCCTCTCACCATTTTGCAAAGAGATTCATAACCTATATCTCTTTGCCTCTCTATCACTATCTCTCGATAGAGATTCTAAAAAGCAACCAATCATGTGATGCCACATTAGCGCTCGACTACCCATGATGTGAGTGCACAAGTATTGGTCTCACTTTTTTTTGGGGCCTACTTGGACACCTTGACAAAAAGCATGTTGATGTGGCATCATATTTGATGATGTGGCCCTAAAACAAAAGTTATAAGCAGGGGACTTGCCAAGTAAGTTGCTGTAAAAAAAATGGGAGTGGTTTGAAATTTCCACATAGGATAATTAGAAGCGCGAAGTTAGGGTGCACAACTATTGGGTCCTCTCCCCTAGATAACTTAGGTGAATGTGCTCGTGCAAATCTAAGTTCAAGCTAGCAAGGTTGTGCTAAAGCTTCAACATCTGTAAACTTTGCTCAACCACTAGGGAAATGCCCCTTGCATGGTGGCCAATGTGGCACCTTCACTTTCTTATATTAGATTCTTGCAAGAAAATGAAGCACAATGTTCAAAATCCTCACACTAATGCTAAGAAAGCTCCTAGAGAGCCTCCAATCCACCTCCATGACGACCTACCAAGCTCCTAAAGAGCTTCCAATCCACCTCCATGACTACCTACCAAAAAACAATTTGATTCTCCCACACCACTCACTTTTTTAAAATTTTAATTATATATTTGTAAACACATTTATATATTTTTTTCCAATTTAACATAGTGCTTTTAATCCTTCTATTTATATCTACACATAATTTATAATTTCTATTTCACTATAATCTACACATCATTTATATTTTCCTGCACTATAATGTAGTCGGACCCTCTAATATAAGGATTTGTGAAAAATAGATTCTTTATTTTTGTGTAATGAGTGCATAATGTATTTGGACGACCTTTGAAAGTGTTTGCTGCAATCCTCTGCAAGGATGGCCAATCCTTGCAGTGACTCAAATGAGTACAGGTTTCGGTGTGAAAGAAGCTGACAGATTTGGCTTTATCAGGGGGAAGTGATAAGAAAAATCCACCATACCATTAAACTTGCCACAGAAAACATTCATTGGGGTATATTTCAGAAGTATAAGGTTTCAGTTGTTCAAATCAAAGCTGCAAATGGATTTCACTGGGGCTATATTTCAAAAGTATGAGGTTTCAGCTGTTCAAATCAAAGCTGCATATGGATTTGCTGATGACACTATATATGCTGGAGAAAAATTTGGTTATTCGAGCTCAGGTTATATATACTGCAGATTTGTATTAAATGTGTGTATAATTTTGAGAGTTGTATGTGTTTATCTTGCTTGTCGGTCCTGTAAATTTCTTGTTTGTCCTCTCCTTGCTGTAGCTTCCTTGGCTGCAGCAGTTTTTTCTGTATCTTGCTGCTCTGTAATTTATTGCTTCTTTGAATATAAAAAAGAAGTATTTGGAAAAGGACAATCTCTACTTTAGTTTGATTAGTGCATCCATTTGCAACTATCACAAAATATCTGCTATCGCCGTTGCCGGGGATCGAACCCGGGTCACCCGCGTGACAGGCGGGAATACTCACCACTATACTACAACGACCTGTACAAATGATAGCACATTAAATCTTTCCTTATTCATATCAAAAAAACAAATAATTTGTTGTAATCGAAGAGCAGCCGAATTTGCTCGATAGACCCGATCGATTTTTTAATCGCTAGTATTGAGTAATCAAATAAATAATATGATGACAAGTTAATTACATTGGCACCAGTGGTCTAGTGGTAGAATAGTACCCTGCCACGGTACAGACCCGGGTTCGATTCCCGGCTGGTGCAATGTATGTTCTTCTGTTGCTGAAGTATGATATTAGATTTTTCTAATCGGATAATTCTTTTAACTGTCTATAACTGTATCTTTGTTTAACTACGGCCATCAAATTTAATCACGATGCCTTTAAAACGTTCTAGACGCACAAACAGAGTGATTGTATATATATTTAGGAACCAATCTAACCCGTACAATTTATTCAACTATTTGATGTCGAGTAGAATATGTTAGAGAAGTTATTAAAGTTAAAAGATGCCTTGGTTTATAACTAGCAAATGTAATGGGTGCATCAAAGAGGTGTGGAAGGTCGATTAGGAAAAAAATTGGTTTTTTTTTTGAAAGTATATATTTGTGTAGCATATGAGGTCAATTGATAAGTTATTTATCAATTGATGTTTGTGTAACAAAGGTCTTAATGGAGAAGCTAAGTTGTGGAAGCTCAATTAGGAAAAAAGAAATGATTTATTTTTGCATGCATTTGTCCAGTACATGAGGTCAATTGATAAGCCATTTATCAGATGATGTTGTTTGTGCAACAAAGGTCTTAATGGAGAAGTGACAACTTCAAATCAATTATGCATCCACTTACAGGTATCCAAGCCCGACTAAAATGAAACCTCTTAATCAAGCTCATGTTATGTTTGGAATAGGGAGAGAGGGAGAGAGAGAGAGAGAAGGGGAAGGAACAAGAGAGAGAGGGGGAGGTGGGGGAGAGGAAGATAGAGATAGAGGTGGAGATAGAGATGGAGGAGAGGGATATGGAGAGGAGGGGAGGGAAAGATAAAAGAGAGAGAGGAGAGAGGGAGAGAATGAGAGAGGGAGAGATAAAAATATGAAAATAGAGATAGGAAGTGATATATAGCGAGGTAGAGAGAGGGAAAGATATAGGGGTAGAGAGAGATGGAGAGATAACAAGATATCTAGATAAAGGGAGAGATGAAAGAGTAAATATGGAAAGATAGTGATAGAGAGACAAAGAGATATAGATATGGAGGTCTAAGGAGGGGGAGAGGGAGAGAGATGGAGAAATGTGAATGGATAGAGAGAGGGCAGACATATCTAGAGATAGAGGAGGAGAAAAGAAAATAGATGTAGAGATGAAGATAGAGTGGAGAGGAAGAGGAAAACAAATAGAGAGATAGAGGTAGAGGGAGAGATAAACATAGAGAGAGATAGAAAGATAGAGGGAGAGAGAGAGAGAGGAAGAGATAGATATAAAGGGAGAGGGAGAGGGAGAGGGAGAGGGAGAGGGAGAGGGAGAGGGAGATAGATGATGAGAGAGTGATAAAGAGATAGAGATATAAGAAGATGCAGAGAGAGGGGGAGAGGGAGAGAAAGACATAGAGAAGATAGACAAATAGAGAGAAGTAGAGATAGACAAATAGAGATGGAGAGAGAGGGGAGAGGGAGATAGAGAGATGGAGAGATGAAGATAAATTGGAAGAGAAAGACAGAGATAGAGAGATATATGGGAAGAGAAAAGGAGAGAGGTAGAAATAGAGAGATAGATAGGGGGTTTGAGTGAAAGGAAGGGAGAGATGGAGAGAGATAGAGAGAGCGGAGATATAGAGGGGGGGAGAGAGAGAGAGAGGTAGAGAAGAGAGAGAGAGAGAGAGAGAGAGAGAGAGAGAGAGAGAGAGAGAGAGAGAGAGAGAAAAAAGATAAAGAGATAGGGGAGAGATGGAAAGATAAAATTTATCAATATAATTATATTATTTATAATTTAATTTGTATTATATAAAATACATTTTTAATTTTATTATATATTATATATTATATTTAATGATTTCTAATATAAAATATAATATACAATAATAAATATAACCATAATATTATTTTAAAAATAAATATAATTTAATTTGTATTATAAAATATAGGGAATATCTTTGGGTAAAACTATATCTAAAATTTATTACACATAAAAAATTCTTTCTAAACTAATGTGTTTGAAAATAAAAAAATAAGTACAAAGAAAACATCTTAAATTTATTGTTATACATAAAAGTAAGTTTCTATAATAATATATTTAAAATAAAAATGTTCAAAATTTTCTTTTAAAAAGAACTTTGAGGTCATTGTAAAATGTCTTTTTGAATAGTAAAATAGAAATAAAATTATCAAAGAATGAAAAAGAATAATAATTTTAAGTGTTGCATATAAAACAAATATTTTAAACTATTACAATTTTTTTTTTCTAAATTATTATATTTAGGATTTTAAAATTAAATAGAAAGGATTATCCTTTTTTTTGTTACACAAAAGTATGTTTCTAAATTAATATTTAAAAAAAAAACAAGATTATCTTTCAAAATCAAAAATACTTTTCATATTATTTGGAATTTTTTTTTTTAATATTAAAAAAAATTATAAAAAATGAAAAAGAATAGTTATTTTTAAGTTTACATATAAAACAAATATTTTAAACTTATTAGACCAAAGTAAGTTTTGAATTTAATGTATTTAATGCTTAAAAATTAAACATAAAAGAAATATTCTAAAGTTATTATTACACAATTTTTTTTTCTAAATTAATATAATTAAACATTAAAAAATATTCAAGATCTTTAAAAAAAAATAAAAACATTTTAAAAAGGAAAAAAATAAATCATATTCTATTTGATTCTAAATTAATACATATCTTTATAAGGAAAACAAAAAAAATTGATAGCTGAGATACATGTAATCATCTTACATTGTACTTAGACGATATCCACCATTGATCGTGGAAGTTAGCTGATTGGGTTCATATAAGTAACTTTTTTTTAAAAATTCTCTGTCTTTTTTAGAATAATGTTTTTTAATAATCTTTTTGAATTTTCTAAATTATTTTTTGAAATATCATTTTTTCTTGTTTAGATTTTGTTAATGGTATATTTTTGACTAACAATCACATAATTATGAAATATTCAACTTTTAATATGAATTTGGAGGATTTTAAGCATGTGTTAGGTGAGAGCGATAAATCAAAGTTCTTTCCATTTACATGGATCTATAAAGGAAAAGTCGATCTTTTGAAGTTCAGTGGTCTAGACTAGGTGCTCTATGAGTTTAGACTTCCTAACTTTTTCATAGAAATTCATCTTCATTGCTTTGTGTAATGTCCCTTGTCCTACTTGGCCCTAGAATTCACTTGTTTGCCCTAGAATTCACTTGTTGATTAGGTTTAGGGTTTCTTCTTTTCAAAAGAATATTTTCTCTAATGAAGTAATCTTGGATTGAAATCTGCATTCACCATATTAACAACATTTCCACATACGCACATATCTATTAGCATTAATATCTAGATATTCAAAATACAAATATAATCACCAAGCAGTAATGAAGACATAGGAGGAGTGGCATGAGTAGATTCGCCTGAAGCTATCCATCTAAGCCCAAAAGCACAAGCGTCCGACCCAAACAACCCACCCCTTGGCCTTGAACAACAAGAACATCCAAACCAAGACAATTCCATCCTTAGAGTAGCATGCTTAGTGGATACACTTGTACCTACTTTCTCTACCCATGCCATCACCTTGGAAGACACTTAACCTACAGGGGGGAAGCCAACAGAGCTTATAAGTGGTTCCAAGCCTACCACCCCTCCATGGCCTCAACAGATCTTGAGTGGGATCCCCACCCCTCCATGGCCCACCCATGCCTTGGGACTGGGTAGAACCTTAAGTGGAATTTCCACCCCTCCATGGCCCATCCTTGCCTTGGGTTCCAGGGGCGGACTTGAGTGGGGTTTTTAGGCATCACCTTTCTCAGGCCCTTCCTAGTAGGCTTGCAAACACTCAAAAGACAATCTTTTAGCAATCAAATACATTTGCATTTATCACTGATTCTTTAAGTCAATATCAACATCATTCCTAGAACAATGTAATTATGACAATACTATAGAAATCATCTTACTAATGATTTGATAATTAATCAAGCAATAACCAATTTGTGCATTCAACCCTGGACTAATGAAAATGCAATCATACTTGCATATTGTTAGTGTAGATAAAACGCCACAATTAATTATAAGGTTCAATAATTATTGAAAACATCATTATTGCATAATCAAATATAATTCATATAAAGATATATATCTATAACTATTATTAATTAATCTAATTACCTTTACATATACATAATTTCTATATATATATTTGCTTATTCATATATATATATATATACATTTATTTCCAAACCTATTATTTACTTCCTTATATTTCAAATGCCTCCTCCATCCATAATGATTCCTTTCTTTCCTCTTTTTCCTTAATTATCTATGTGAATTTATTTATATATATATATATTCTTACACGTGTTACATGTATATCTGTATATATCTTTTTATATCTGCTTCTTAATTTCTTAATTTGCTATTCAAATCATATTACACTCCTGTTGTTGTTGATTTGAATGCAGATCTTATTTCTAATAATTTCCCACTTTTTATATCTGCTTAAAACTCCCAATGTATTCCCCCATTCCCTACTCTAAACATTCGAGTCTATTCATTTAAATACTCCACGATTTAATGGAGGTTCATGCCCTTTCCCAAACCGTGGGCTTTTTTGAATGGATGCGTCTTTTCTTAATGATTTTATTGTTGCTTTTACTCAAACGATTTCAATTCTCCAATCGTTGCTTCACTTTGGTATTAATTATGTTTATTTGTATTGCCTTAATAGGCCTGTTTCTTTCCTTTGTCTCATGTGATTGTGCTGGAGATAGTGTAGGCTAATAAATTTTTTATTATTAGTTTAATACAAATTTGTAATATATTTGTTATTATTGTTTTTATATTAGTTTTTCTTCTTTATTTTTATTTTTATATCTTTTAGATTTATAATGGTATTTAAATTTTTAATACTCATTTTGTATTTTTATTATTTATAATTGTAATATTATCTACGATAATTATATATAATAATATTTAAATTATCATTATTTATATTTATATTTTGATATTTATTTTATTTAGTTATTTGTATTTCAATATTTCACATTTTAATACTAAAGTATAATAGCATTAAATTGGTAATATGTATTTTGTTATTTTTTCTCATTTATTTGTATTATGATGTGTTATAATTTCAAGGGCATGACACTTTGTGTAGATTTTGTTGATGTGTTCACATAAGAGTTGATTGAATGGAAAGGAAAATGTATAAGATCCTCACTAATTACCAATCTCATGGTAATAAACAATTTCTAACCAATTCAAATTAGTACAATTGAAAATATTCTTAATGTTAGCTACAAACATTAAGATCCTTATTTAGTTACCAATCTTGTGGCAATAAATAATTTCTAACCAATTCAAATAAATAGAATTGAAAATATTCACTTAACATTAGCTACAAACATAAAGGAGAGAATGTGAGAGCATTTTACGTTTCTTTATAAAAATTAGATAGGACACAAAATATTAGAATACCCATCATTCATTCCATCTAGATCAATATATATATGTGTCATAATGCATAGAAAATTGAAATAATGACATTCTTTTAAAACAATCATAACCACTAGGTTGTATGAATACGTATATCACAAGTAACTCAACCAACACAATGACAACACTATATTTATAAATGAAGTTGGCAAACCATATTAGGCAATTCTAAAAGAAAGCAATAAACGTGAGGATATCAAGTTTTCATAATTGTGTATGATCCCTCAGAAATATACATCAAAACATTTGAATATCAATTAATATATATAATAATATTATTTTGTGTTTCATTAGTTCATGAAGAATATTATCAACTAATATATATAATAAAATTGTGCCTTTGGAGTTAATAGTGATCACCTATTAGGATTGATTATACTTAGAAGAGCATTGAAGTAGGTGCTAAGAAATTTTTGATGTTATTTTAACATCCCTCCTCTAAAGAATATGTCACAATTTGGTAGTATTCAAGGGAAAATATAATTTATTAGATGTTTTTTTCTCAATTAGTAGGTTAGACACTACCATTCATTAATCTATTAAATAAATATGTTCAATTTGAGTGGAATGTAGATTTTCAAAAGGCATATAAGGATATTAACAATATGTTGAATATTTTGGTTATCATACCTATTATCCATGGTAAACCATTATTATTACATGTTTCGGCCATAGAATATTCTATAGGAGTCTTATTAGTCCCAAATGATGAAAATAGTAACAAACATATAGTTTATTATATTAGTCACACTTTATTGAATTATGAGAAATGTAAATAAATATGGAGAAATTATGATTGGATGCCACCTTCACCTCCTAAAATTAGGCATTACATGATTCATGCAAATAAATATCATTACAAAATAAGATCCTTTGAAATACATGTCAAAATCTAATCTTTTGGGTTGTATTGTACATTAGGTGGTGTTGATTTCCAAGTTGTATCTTAATTCATCTCCTAAAAGTTGGTAAAAATAAAATTCAATATTAATCAGTTAGATACAACACCTTTCCATACATTCCACTAGGTACATCATTCCATAATGGTGGTATTTTACATGTTGATACCTCATCCCATTAAAATAAGTTCTTCCATGATTCTAGATGCATGACTAGGTTAGAGGTAGGAGTGGTTTTGACCCCTCATACAATACCTCGTATCATTTTTATTTTGGCTTTATTTTCCATGAACCAATAATGTGGCTAAGTATGAGGCATTAATTACTAGGTTGTGAGCACCATATCCCTTAAATTTAAGTATATTGATATATGTAGTAACTCACAACTTGTGGCTAGAGAAATTATGGGTGACTACAAAGTGAATGAAGAAAAAATAGCATAATATCATGACTAGGCATTCCAAATTTGAACATATTTTTATTAATGTTGTATTGATTCTATCCCATGAAACTATCATTGACATGTGAATGTTATGGATAGTGGTGCTTCTATGATAAGCATAGAAGATGATAGTTATTAGCTCATTTTGGTTATACATAAATCAAAGCAACTTGTAATTCATGTTACATCTTAGATGGTTTTACAATCAAGACTAAGGATTGGTTCCATGACATTTACATTTATCTATCTAATTAGGGGCATTTCCAACCTAATGTCATAAGAATAACCAAGCTCACATCCAAAAATATGTTGTTAAATATCTAATGATTGTGGAGATAATTAACAAATGAGGCTTTAGTTTTTTATTTATTTGATTCCTTAACAACATTGAAAATATTATTTCCCTTCATAAATCTCATAGGGGCATGCTCTTGCAAAACACTTGGTACATAAAACATTGTGAATGGACTATAGAGTAAAACAAAAAAATATTCTCATGATTTTGTTCAAAATGTGTTACATACCCAATCACAATAATTTAAGACATGTACTTGCCTATGAACTTCACCCTACACTTCACCATGGTCATTATCTAAATGAGGGCTTGATTTAGTAGGTAGTATTGACCCATACTCTTATGAAGGAAAACATTTATTATTACTTCTCTAGACTATTTCATGAAATAGGCTGAATCAATAAAATTGAAGCCCATCACAATTGTCAAAATTTACAATTTTATAATGGATAATCTTATTTCTAGATTTAGAATGTTGACTATTATTTTGATATAGATAATGGAAAATAATTTAAAAATAAAAAGGTAAATAAATTCTTAGATTGATTTCATATACAACCAAAGTTTTCAACACCATCTTATTCATAGGCTTTAATGGATAAACTAAGGCCATTAATAAATTAGTTAAAATTTATTAAAACAAAAATAGTAATAAACATAATATTGACACATACAACATGTTCTTATGTTATGGTTTTACCATACTAGTAAAGACACTCCTACAAGGTTTACACCTTATCTATTGTTTTATGGTATATAGTTTCTTAAGTATCAACTAAATAGCAACATGATATCCATATCCTCATCCAATTTTATGGATGTATTGTGAGACAAAAGAATGGTACTAGAATTTTCTAATTGTTGGTGTAAATAGGTGTTTTACCTATCTATATCCTATTTACATGTTAATTCCACTTAGGTCCTAGGAGGGAATCTTTTTAGATAGTGTTAGTTGTCACTAGATCTTATCTGATCTTTTGGCATTTAATGCTTGTGTCCTAAGTCATTTAATA
>VDFB02326868.1:0-25452 GCA_007258455.2 Sequoia sempervirens | reverse complement strand
TATGGTTAATATCAGCAACAATTCTTTGAAGACAACTGCTAAGGGTCTTTCCATTTTAAACGAGAAAGCCCTAAAATGGACAGGTAAACCTCTAGAGCCGGGGGAATTGGAGAAAGAAATTGAAGATGTTAATTGCTCGAACCAGGTGGAGAACAATATGGATTTTTCTCCATTGTTAGAAGAGGATGTGCGGGTCGGACCGTGTCTCAGGACGAGGAGTAAGACTAAGAAGAGGGTTGTTTCTTTTGATGAGGTCAACGATGTTGTGGAGATGCATGAGGGGATCATTGAGGATAATATGGCCTGAATGTCATGGAGAAAATGTTGTAGCTATTTATGACTCTTTTGCTTGATCAGCCTGATTGTTGATGTTTTTTGTTGTTGGTGTGATGACGGGTTTCTATTATTTTATCTTTTGTCAGCATTTTGGTTTTTTGGGTTGTTGGTTTTAGTTGCTTAGTTTTTTGCAGCTTGTCATCTTTGTAAAGGGTTTTGAGGCCCCTTCAAAACCTGTTTTTCCTTATCAAAAAGATAGTTGCAAATGAAACAAAATGTTGTAACTTTAGAGTGTGTCTCCATGGTACGTCACAAGGCATTCTATCAATTGGTAAGCAAAATGTTACTCATTGTGGGTACTTTTTATGCAAACATATTTCACACAATAAAGGTAAACAAAATATAAAACTAATAAATTTCATTCATAGCATAGATATAAGAAAATTGTATACCTGAGCATCTTTTTTCATTGAACTACCTTATCTAGTATGATGATTTTAAAGGGTGGACAAAGATAACCACTAAAAGTAGCCAAATAAAGGAATAAGCAAAATCAATGAAGCTAAAATTTGAAATACTTTATCAGACTTTTTCAAGCTCTAACAAAAACTAAAAATAAACAACCCACACTAGATCAAAGCATATTCTACCTATTGGTACTACCAGAACCTACTGCCACTATTGCAGAGTCCTTAACAACTATTATTCACCTTTTTTTTTTTTCCATTTTTTGTTGTTTTCCCCGCCACTATTGGTTTCGGCTCCTCCAGACTCTTCCTCACTGGTATTCACCTTTCACTTCTCCAATATGATGAGCTGCAGCCTAAAAATAAGGTTTCGACAAGGGTTTTAGAGTATGTTTATTAAAATGAAAGTTTGGCCAAGATCCACAGTGAAGCATAGGGCGCCCTTGAAAAAGATTTTTTTTCAAAAATTAAAAGAAACAAAGGAAGAAAATAGTGAGAGAGGTGTCGAATAAGATGGATTAGATTGCCACTATCCACAACTATTGGATTTCGCTCCTCCAAACTCTTCTTTATTGGTATTCACGAAAGCGAGTTCCAAAAGATGGCTTAGTTCGTCCTCCAACTAAATCTATCCCTTCATGTTGCAATCTTTCACTTCTCCAATTCGATGAGGGTTTTAGAGTATTTTTAAAAAATGAAATTAGGGCAAGACCCGATAGCGATTAAGGTTTTTCTTTTTGCCGCTAAAAAAATTTCAAAATGGAATCTCCCATGCATTGCATAAACCTCCCGCTTATTCCATAATAAATATTATAATATTATATAATATCAATATTATATTATATTATGTTATATAATATAAAATATTATATAATATAATATAATATAATATAATATATATAATATAATACAATATAATATAATACAATATAATATAATATAATATTATAATAATATATATTATAATATTATATTATAATATTATTATATTATATTATAATATTATATTATATTATATTATAATATTATATTATATTATATTATAATATTATATTATATTATATTATAATATTATATTATATTATATTATTATATTATATTATTATATTATATTATATTATAATATTATATTATATTATATAATATAATATAATATAGTATTAATATTATATAATATTCTATTATATTATTATAGGCAATATTATATTATAATATTATATAATATTATATTATATTATTATATAACATTATATTATAATATTATATAACATTATATTATAATATTATATAACATTATATTATACTATTATATAACATTATATTATAATATTATATAACATTATAATATTATATAATATTATAATATTATATAATATAAATATTATATTACATTAATATAATATAAAATATTATATAATATAATATAATATAAAATATTATTATATTATATTATATTATATTATATATCATAATATAAAATATTATATAATATAATATATACAAGTAATATGTAATATAATATAATATATAATATTATATAATATAATATAATATAATATATAATATTATATAATATAATATAATATAATATAATATATATTATAGTATAATATAATATAATATATAATATAGTATAATATATAATATAGTATAATATATAATATATATATATAATATATTATATATTATATTATATTATATTATATTATATTATATTATATATTATATTATATTATATATTATCTTATATTATATATTATATATATTAGTATTATATATTATATTATATATTATATATATATATTATATTATGTAATATATATATATATTATATATTATATTATAGTTGTATAATATAATATATAGTATTATATAATATAAATATGAGTATTATATTATATTATATTATATAATATATTATATTATATATATTATATTATATAATATATTATATTATATTATATTATATTATATTATATTATATTATATTATATTATATTTATATTATATATTAATATATTATATATATATTATATTATATTATATAATATATTATATAGGACAGTAATATGTATGAGTATTATATAATATAATATAATATATTATATATTATAATATAATATATATTATATAATATAATATAATATAATATATTATATAATATATTATAATATATTATATAATATATTATATATATATATATAATAATATATTATAATATATTATATAATATAATATATTATATTATATATTATATATTATAATATATTATATAATATATTATAATATAATATACTATATATATTATAATATAATATAATATAATATAATATAATATAATATAATATATAATATAATATAATATAATATATTATATAAAACAGTCCCCTATCCTTTTATTGAGTCATTGCTGCCGTTAATCCCCTTGCATATTATTATATTTTTAAATATTTTATTTAATATAGTTTATGTTTATTACATTAGTTTTTTATATATATTTATATTATAATAATTTTAAATATTGGAATGGTCAATATTTATATTCATGCATATATTTTTAATATTTGTATTTATTTATTTGTAATTACTTGTGAATATTTATTTATCTATAAAACATGATATTTATTTATTTATAAATCATAGGCATGATCATAATCAAGTATCATTGATTGTAAATATTAATTTAGTCTAATTGATAATTGTATTATCAATTATAATATTATTCATAATATTTAGGATTCTAATATTTAAATTGTAATTACTTATTTTTTTATATTTTCCTGCTGGGGTAAGTTATACAGAAGCTAATAAAAATGTTGACGATTTTGGTAGACATATTGATTCCACTGGGTTTGATATAGGTTTTCCTGTGATTGAAAAGCTGATTAACCAAACTCAACCCAAGTTCCAGGAACTTCCAACCTCTTCCAGGGGTATGTTTTCTGAAAGACCAAGAACCCAAAGTCGAAGGCTTGCTAGTATTGACCTTCAGTCTCTTCCTGATGAGACTATATTTACCCAGCCTGAAGCATCTTCCAGTGATAGACCAAGTACATCTATACGGTCTTATTCCCTGTCTAGAAATTTTCCTAGTACATCCAACAAGCCATATCTTGATTATAATCCTGAAGAATCCATTGGATCTAGCCAATTTCCCTTGTACAAACAACCATCTGTAAATCCTTATCCTTCAAGAGCCTCCTTAGCTACACTCTCTGATCTAAGCAGTAATCCTGAGCTTATGGATCGATTAGCTCGACAAGTCAGTCAGAAGCTTGCCCTGACTCCTAAAAATGAGCAACAACAAGATCAGAAAGGAAAAGGCATTAAACTTACCAAGATGGGTGAGAAAAGTTGTATGATGAAAGAAAGAATGCCTAAGTTTAAACTCCCAAGAGCTGGCTCAGAGAAAAAGAATAAGTATAAGATGGAATTCAATAATCAGGAACAGGAGATAATCAGTTATGAACCAGGCAGATGGCCTACTCCTGAGACTTTTACAGTGATTAATCCTGATAAGAAATTATGGGGAAAATATGAAGCTAGACTTCATACTGAGTTGGGAAAAAAGCAAAAGAATTCTGAAGCCCAATGCAATTGGATGGCGCAGTGGATGATCTCTGCCCAAGAAAACATTGATGACATGGCTGTTGATGTTAGATTTTCTGCTGATCAAACTTTAGAATCTGTAAATAAAATAGAGATAGTTTCTGAAGATCAAAAAAAGTATTTTTCTGTTATCAAGAATGTAGAACACTACTGTGGAACTCTGTCTAATGACATTACCAGTGTTAATTATGATGTTACTCAAGTTCATAACAGTGTGAAAACTGTTATTTCCTCACAACAACATCAAGATAAATACCTGACACATATTTATGCTGATCAACAAACCAATGAATCTTCCAGAAAAGTTGTTGACATTGAAAATAAGAACCTCTTAGATTTTGTTGCTAAGAAACTGGAAAAGGTCAGGTTATACACAAAGAAACTCAAAGTAACACAAACTGGTAAAGATAGTTCTGAAGAAGAAGACAGAGAGAAAAAGGGTAAAACAGTAGAACCTCCCAAAACCAAGAAGGTTTTCATTCAAAGAAGAAAACCTCTTCATAGTGAAGAAGATAAAGCTTCAACTTCTAGAAGACTTTCTCATAAGCCAACTCCACATATTCCAATGCCAAAGGTTAAAGAACATACTTTAGCTACTAAAGAGGAACCAGTTAAAGATTGGCTTGCAGAAGTGGGAGTCGAACAAGAACAAGAGGAACTAGTGTATATGGATGAACCTGGTTATGCTAATAAAGAATCTAATGTTGAGTCTTCAGATGTACATACATTAATTGTTACTGATAGTGCTAGTGATGATGATTCCTCTGTACATAGTAATTATGAGGAAATTGATTTAGATTTTTCTAATTACAAGCAACTTGAAGAGAAAGAACCATGGGAATCATTGAAGAAGTTAACCATGGATATTGAGATGCAAGAACCAGTTACTGAAAATCTCAAACCTGAACAGATGCGTCCTTATGCATCTAGTGGTTATATCTTGAATATTGATAAACTGGTTAATCCTTATGAAGCCATTTGTACATGGACTGATACATTAGAAAATCTTTTTGAAAGAAGTGGCTCATGGACAAAACCTGCTAAGGTTCTTTATGCAGTTAGATTAATGTCTGGAAAGTTGAGAAACTGGTGGAATAACTTACTAGACCAGGGTCCTATGCCCAAAAATATTCCTGCTCAACCTACAGATCCAATTCTAGTGGACCCAAAGAATTTAGGAAAAGATGACATCTTTCAAGCTGGTTTTGATGAATTTAAATGGTTATTAACATATCTTTTCTGTGATGATATTTCAAATCAAGAACTTGAAGCCAACAAGATTTTGCAATCAATGAAGCTAAAGAATTTAGCTAAATTTGATGAGTATAACTATATGTTTGAATCATATATGGTTGCAGCAAATAAAATGCATGACTTAACCACAAAACAATATTATCTGAATTCTCTACCTTGTGGTTTAGGAGCATGGGCTCAAGATTATATTCTCAGAAAAGAGCAGAAACAGCTTGATGATGTTAGTTTTCCTACAATCAAAAGATTGATAAGATATAAGCTGGAAAAGCAATGTCTGTTGGGTGCTCTTCAACTCAACAAGGAAGAATATAATTATACATGCAATCTTAAAGAATTTTGTAATCTTCCTCCTATAAATCAACTCAAGGATTTCCAGCAGTTAAGACAGTTTAAAAAACGGAGTTGTGGTAAGAAATGTAAATGTAAAAGATGCTCTCGCTCCAACTACCATGAAGGTGAATATACTTTCAAAAGAAGTAAGCATGGTAGGTATAAATCCAAAAAGAGCTATAGGGCAATCCCCTATAAAAGAAGAAAGTTTCATAAGCCTCCTCCCTATCTGTTGAAGAAAAGGAGTAATCCAGCTCCTAAAGGTATCAAATGTTTTATTTGCAAAGGTCCCCATTATGCTACCAATTGTCCAAAAAAGCTTAACCCTGGTACAAAGATCTATGCAATGTTTGAACATGATAATCCAGGATGGGAAGTAGTAGATTGTAGCACTACTACTGATTTACAAGATTTATATGAATTAATTGAATTTGTTCCTGAGTTAAATTTTATGCTAAGGTTCAAAGATGTTAAGGATCGACATACACATATGAAGAATCTATATGATTCTAGTTCTGAAAGTTCAGACCCTGATGAAGATTTTTTAGTCTCCCTCTTGAAAAGTACTTTGCAAGATCTGAAAGTTCATATTCAGATTGAAAAGTCTAAGGATCCTTACAAAATGGCTGGAACAAAAGAAGAAAGAAAGAAAGCTGTTCATCATCATTTAGCTAAGCTAAAATCTTTAGAATCAGAGAAAGCTGAAGTAGAAAAATAGCTTAAAGTCCAAAAAAAACCCTCTAAAAGGGATGAAAAGGACACTGATTATGGATACAAAATTCCTCCATGGCAAAAGAAAGATAAAGGAAAAGAGAAAGAACGATCTTCTTCCAAATCTTTTGATTCTGACATTATAACTATCTTCAAAAAATTTGATCTCTTACTAAATGATGTTGCAGATCTGAAGAGATTGTTGAAGACTCAGCAAAAAGAAATACGCAATCTATCTGCTGAGGTAGGTGAGATTAAATATCTTTTATTTAAAGCCGATCAAAAGTCTGTAGAACAATTAGAAGCAGAATTAGAAGTAAGCAGTCCTAGCAATAGTGTGATTGACAAAATACATGATAGAACTTGCTCCCTATTGCTTGCAAATAATGGAAATTATATCCGCATAAATTTTTGTTTCCCCGGATATAAGAAAATTCCTCTTGATGCATTTATAGACACAGGATCTTCCAGATCATTGGCAAAGACTAATGCTATTCCTCCACAGTTCTGGAAAGAAAGACCTAATCTGCCTCACAGTTATGCAATTAATGGTGAAAGGATTCAAATGGGCAGGTATGCACATGATGTTCACATAGAAATAATGGGTAAAACATTCATCACTGATTTTATTGAGTATAATGATTTAGAAGATGATGTTTTATTGAGATTTCTGTTTCTCACGAAATATGAACCTCTTCAATTTTGGAAGCATAAAATTGCTTTAAGACATGAAGATGGCCAGATTGAAATTCCTGCTTTAAAAATTGTGAATCATAAGTTTGAGCACAGTGGGAAAAAGAAACAGAAAGAATCAGTCAAAGAAGCTGCAGAAAAAACTCATGGTGTCTTCAATGAAATCTCCCAATGGTTTGAAAAAGACTGCTGCAGTCTGAACCCATTACAATTCTGGTCCCAGGATCATGAAGAGTGTGAAATTCAGATAAGGCCAGAATGTACATCTGCCATACCTCATGAACCAGCCTATTTGATGAGCCCTAAGGAAGTACAAGAAATGGATGAGCAATTACAAGAATTACTCAGTGGACATTTTATTCGTCCTAGCAAAAGTCCATTTGCATGCCCTGCTTTCCTTGTGAATAAAAGAGCAGAACAGATAAGAGGTAAAAAGAGATTATGCATCAATTATAAGCCTCTGAATGATATAATCCTTCCTTTCAATTATCCCATTCCTTTTAGTTCTGATCTAATCAGAAGAGTTGCTAATAAAAAAGTGTTTTCAAAGTTTGATTGCAAATCTGGTTTTTGGCAAATCAAGGTTAAAGAATCTGACAGGTATAAAACAGCATTCTCAGTTCCCCAAGGACTATATGAGTGGAATGTTATGCCGTTTGGTTTATGCATAGCTCCTGCTTATTTTCAAAGACGCATGGACCAAGCACTCAGACATTTGAAAGAATTTTGTGCTGTTTATATTGATGATATTCTCATATTTTCATATTCAGTCACTGACCATTTGCAGCATCTAGAAGAACTTTATGCAGCCATAAAACAGCATGGGATATGTTTAACAGCCAAAAAGATGGTGATTGGTCAAAGCCAAATCGACTTCCTTGGCTTACATCTGAACAATGGCCAAGTTCAACTTCAGCCTCACATTTTGCAGCGTATCCAAGAATTTCCTGATATTCTTACAGATAAAAAGCAAATTCAGAGATTTTTGGGTTGTCTGAATTACATAGCCCCTTTTTACAAAGGACTTGCTGAGGATCGTAAGGCTATTCAATCTCATCTCAAAGAAGGAAATGAAGGATGGTCCCTCCAGGCTACAGAAGCAGTACAGCGAATCAAGGCAAAATGTCAATATTTGCCATCACTGCAAAATCCTGTTGCAGATTTACCTTTATTTCTGTATACTGATGCATCTGATAACACATGGTCTGCTGTGTTAATACAGGAAGAAGAAAGTGGAAAAAAGAATATCTGCGGTTATCGCTCAGGGACATTTTCAGACGCTGAAAGCAGATATCATATTTATGAAAAAGAGATACTGGCAGTTAAAAAAGGATTAGAAAAATTCAAGATTTTTCTCAAGCCAGTACATTTTACAGTCAGAACAGATAGCCAAGCCATGAAAAGCCTGCTAAAGAAGAAGCCTAATAAGGATATTGCACAGGGTAGAATTGCAAGGTGGTATTTTGAATTTTTCAGTTACGATTTTGATATTGAATGGATTAAAGGAGAAAATAATCCACTTGCTGATGCCCTGACCAGAGAACTTGCAGGATCAATTTATACTGATCTTGAGTATAATTCTCCTGATTGGTATAGACCAGATGGTACTGCCATGTATATGGTAAATTATGGTAATGGTAACTTAATTACTCTTCCTACTCTTCCTAAGGAGATCGTTATTACTTTGCTAGAATCTTATTTTCTGAACAAATGGTTTAGAAATATGCAAAATTTGATATATTATCATCATCAGCAAGGTTTGATAGATCCTGATGAAGAGGAAGATTTCAAGGCAACTTTTGGTCTGCTGAGAGCTCCAATTAAATATTGGTGTGGACGTAATGCTATCCATATCAGAATCAAAGGATTATTTGGCATGAATTGGTCAAAACAAAGTAAAATGAATTTGCTCAAATGTTTAAAATTTGGTTTTATCACCAGAATAAGTTTTGATCAAGATACATTTGAAGAATATGCTGATATAATTGGTGCCAGATTCAATCCTGATATGGAAGAATTTTTGAATTATTTATACCCACAATTGCATATAAAGATGCATGAATGCATGTGTCAATATCTGACACATTATCCACGGACAGGCTACAGATTTCCTAGAATTGAGCTATATCCTCTTGAAGACAAATGGAAAGCAGAAGTCAAGATTCAAAATATGGACGTCTGTCTTAAACCAGCACTTTTGGCAAAAAGACTTGAATTAGACTTAGCCTATTCTCAGGATTATGTGGTCTAGATAGATTTTGCATTCAATTCCAGACCTGAAGATTGGATTCAAGCTTACCATGATCTTCCAGATGAATTATTAGATCCAGTACCATTTTGATGGCTAGCACATGGGCTTGTCTGTGCCGTGATGTCACCCACGTTAAGATGTGACAACAGGATGCAACCCTGTCCGAAAAAGCAAATCCCCTGTAGCCACTTACGGGTGTTAAGTGGGCCCTTCTCACTTATGGGTGTCCTTAAAGTGATTCTCTTTGTCTTCCACTATGTTAGTGTTTACGGCAAACTGCTTGACAGTTGTCTTCTCCATAGTGCGGTAGGTTAGTGGGACGCGTGTCATAAACGTATGGACGGATTCCAAATTTATTGTAATATGCTCTGAGGTTACAAGCTCATCCTCTCCTATAAATTGTTGAGGACGCCTCATTCTTGGCATCGGTGGTCTAGGTTTGGAGTCTAGTCTCTAGGATGAGTCCCTAGGATTGAATATCAGACTTATGCTCTCATGCGCTTTGTGCGATCTGGATGATCATAATCTGATATTTTAACTATTGTAAGATAATAAATTCTGGAATGAGTTTTGAATGCAAGTGTGCCCTTTTCGCTTTCTTTTGTATCTATCTCTTATCTGTTATTGGCTTTGGAATCTATCATTTTACATCATAAATAAGCCTTGGTTTAAATAATATATTATATTATATAATATAATATATTATATTATATTATATTATATTATATTATATAATATATTATATTATATTATATTATATTATATTATATAATATATTATATTATATTATATTATATTATATTATATTATATTATATATATAATATATAATATATATATTATATTATATAATATATATAATAATATATCATATTATATTATATTATATTATATAATATATATATTATATATATAATATAATATAATATATCATATTATATTATATTATATAATATAATATATCATATTATATTATATTATATAATATAATATATCATATTATATTATATTATATAATATATATATCATAATATATTATATATATATATTATATATATATATATATTATATTATATATATATATTATATATAATATAATATATATTATATAATATATTATATTATATTATATATATAATATATTATATTATATTATATTATATTATATTATATTACAATATATTATATAATATAATATAATATATATATATAATATTATAATAATATATATATAATATAAAATATAATATAATATTATAATATTATATAACATTATATTATAATATTATATAATATTATAATATTATATAACATTATATTATAATATTATATAATATTATAATAATATTTATTTTTATTTTATTTTATTTTTTTATAGATGAGTACTACCAAATAAAGGGGGTAGCTCCCAAGTACATTTAGAAAGTTTGGCATGTAGATGCCATACAACACCCATAAACGTTAAAAATAGAACCTAGAAATCCTAATCAGTTAGCAGCTGATAAATTATTTCCAGGAAATTACCCAGCCTAACAAGCTTATTTAGACTACCCGAGCCCATCCAAGAGAGATTTGAGTCCATAAATCTTGTGAACACCACCATGTCCACGTTCATGACCCCCGCTTGGAAGACCTCCCATGCATTGGACATGAAGTTTACTAAGGACTCCTGCTTATCCGCCTTTGTTTCACTGTCATTGGCCTCGTCGTCGCTCAGTATTGCAAGATCAAAATAAACCCTTAGAAGACTCACCCAACCATTCGTCTGCATTTCCAGTGTGGCGTTAGCAACAACATGAACATACACTGGTGCCACGAGCCTATCGAGCCGCTCTACCACGCGTTCCCTGGACTCAGTGATATCAACCAGGGTGCCAATCAATACCTCAAATATTCTGCCATCACACCAATGTTGATTAACGTTCAAGACAGAAGAAATCATATCCACCACAGCATTTCGTGTCTCCTGGTTTTGGATCATGAAAAGTCGCCTATACTGCGTTGGTAAATCTTCCTTAATGCACTAGCAGAGTAACCCAAATTGGAAAACCATAGTCTCTCAGCAACCCACACAACGAAGCTTCCGCGAACAGATAAACATGAATATGGACACCACCATTAAATAGCCGCAAGGGTATTTTGAGAAGCTAGTGGACATCAAATATCCGACACTCACAACATACCCAGAATCCTCCCAGAATCGCATCCAATTAGTACGATACTAAAAATACCCACATGCCAAAGGATTCCCGAGCTCAGGTGGGAACAACCAATGAAGCTCGACAACCCATAGAATCCTTTGAAATCACTTCTTGCAGGCTCGGCCAGAGTACTGGTGTCGAGCCCATTACTACTTTTTCTTCTTGCACCACCCCCGAGTTTGCCAGAAAATCTACAGCCTGATTTGCCTCTCTGTAAATGTGCGACAGAGTGTACTCTGATATCCTTCCTAAGGATTCTTTAACTAGATTGATCCAGTCATTAATTCGCCAATTTTGGGATCTTCCTAGGGTAATTGCATTAATATAGAGCATAGAATCCCCTTCAATTTCGATAGCCTCAATACCCTTTTGGATACAAATTTGCAAGCCGAGACAAAGCGCCTCTATTTCAGCCATATTGTTAGTACATATGCCTAGATTCTTCGAAGCAACCCAGACGCACTTTCCTTTTGAATCCCGAATTATGCAACCCACCCCCGCATTGTCGGGATTACCTTTTGCAGCCCCATCAAAGTTCAATTTCCATTTTAACCTTATCGGATGAGTCCAAAAAATCTCTTTCCTATTTACTTTTGAAATAGATAGTTGTCTAGAGACTGGTATCCTGAGCCCGTTCCATGTCTTCATAATTTCTTCGTCCCATCTTGAGAATTTGGATTTAGGACCCACTGTGATCCTATTATTCATTGTTTCGATGATGGCCAGCTGAATTTTCTCAAATAGATGGTCCCGGGTTAGAGAAGTCCCTTTAAAAACACATTTATTCCTCTCTTTCCAAATATGCCATACCACCAATGAAGGTGCCAAAATCCAAATTCCTTTCCAATACCCATACTTACACATAGCTAGCCAGCTTGCCAAAAAGTCCCAAAGCTTACACTACCTTGGTCCAATAAAATTGAGAGTTTGTTGCAGCCAATCCCAACATGACGCAGTGTAAGGGCAGGATAGAAGCAAATGATCTAAATCCTCTTCCACCTGTTTACAAAGGTTGCACCGTGATGGGCCAAGAACACCCAGTCTTTTCAATCGTTCACCAGTTAGACAACGCTTATGGAGAGCTGTCCACAAGAACACCCCATCCTTAGGAAGGATCTCTTTCTTCCAACAGATTCTTTCCACCCAAGACTTATCCTTAATTTTCTTTTGTTGAAGTTGATAGCCAAGCTTGGCCAAGTACTCCCCGGAAGACGCACCACACCAAAAAATAGAGTCTTCTCTGTCAAAAATTCTGATCGGTCTGCCATATAATTCTTTACAAATCTCAACAGACAAAGCATTAGGGAGTGGTAGTTTTGAAAAAATAATCCAACAATAATTACCGTATGGTGAACTGTTCTCTTTTCTAACGTAGTCCGCCACCTTTGTGCCAAATTCAAACTGAAGGTTATCCAAATACTGATCGAGATCAAAAAAATTAGCCAAGCTTTTATGACCATTCCATGAGTCAGTCCAAAATAACGCCTTCTTCCCATTCCCAATCCACCATGATAAATGAGTTGTAATGAGGTGTCTGCAATTCGATATGAACTTCCACGCAGCAAAACCGCCTTCTAGATTAGCAACCGTTAGAATTCGAGAGGGATCCTTAGTATCCAAATATTTATTTTGTAAGATCCAACACTACAGCTTTTCAAGCCTTCTATACATCTTCCATATCAGCTTTGCTCCTAATGCGTTATTCTGCAACCGAATTTTATGCAGCCCAGCCCCACCGTCTTCTTTTGACAAGAAGACTGTATCCCATCCAATCAAAGGGATTTTTGTTTACTTCCTTTGAGCCTTCCCACAGAAACTTCTTCATAATTCCCTCCAACTCTTTTGCCATTTTTGTCGGTGCTTCCAAGCAGGACATGGTGTATATAGGTATTGCCACCAGAACCATTTTTGCCATGGTTATCCTGCCTGCTAGAGTAAGCCAGTTATTTTTCCAAGCCATCGTCCTGTTCCTACATCTTTCAATTACCTCGCCCCAATGTCTGGCTTTACACGAGCCTTCAAAGATTTGAATTCCGAGGAACTTAGATGGTAATTTCCCAATTTGTATTCCCAAATTTGAAATGATTACTTGCTGCAATTGATGCCTTGTATTAAAGAAGAAGACACAGGACTTAGCTCTGTTCATTTTTTGCCCTGAATTAACTTTGTAATCTGCTAGCACCTAACTTATGTTCCTGGCCTCTTTTATGCTTGCTTCCCCTAGGAGAGAAGTGTCATCCATGAACATGTCCTAAGCCTTGCTTACATCCAGCTTTATGACCATCCCCGCCTGTTTGCTTGATCGAAGAGTGTGAATAGCCTCCGTAATGATCAGTATACTGTCAGATTTTTCTCTACTAGGTACAAACCCATTTTGTTTAGCTGAAATAATCTTTTCCAGAAGTGGTTTTAATTTGTTAGCTAGCACTTTCACCACAATCTTGTACAATGTATTGCATAGCGAAATGGGTCTAAAATCGTTAAAGGAAGAACAATCATGCTTCTTTGGGATCAACGCGATGACCGAATTATTCATGTCATTAACGAATCGACCCAACTTACGGAACTCTTCAACCAACTTCCAAAGCTCATCACCCATGAAGCTCCAACATTTTTGGAAGAATCTTGTAGGGAAGCCATCGGGGCCTGGCGCCTTATCTGGGTGCATTTGGAATAAAGCCTTACGCACTTCTTCCATTGAAACCTGCTCACAGAGTCTTATGTTGTCTTCTTCACTAATTTTAGGGAAAATTGAGTCAAGGAAATTCGTATTGATCTCCTAGTGTTGTTGTTCCCCAAGTAAATTAGAAAAATACTAGCAAGCAGCCTTGCCAACCGCATTCCCTCCACTGACAATTCAGCCACTATAGTCACGTACCTCCTCAATCTTATTTGTCACCCTCTTAGCCATAACAAAAGCATGGAAGAATTTAGAGTTGGAATCACCCTCGCTTAACCACACCTCCTGGGATTTGTCCTTCCAATAAATCTCCTCCCTTTTTAGCAGCTCAGCAAGCCTTTCCTTTAAGGACTTTTCCTTTGCATATTTCTCATTCGTCATACCTTTCTTTATTATTAACTCACTAAGAGCTTCTAACTCCGCCTCAACCTTTGCCTTTTCCATGAAGATGTTCTGGAAGTGCACCTTGTTCCATTCTCTTAACTTTTGTTTGATTACTTTTAATTTTTTAACCAATATAAAACTGATAGAGCCACCCACCTTCGTTTCTTTCCACTAGTGTTCCAGTAAAGTAAGAATGCTCAGATCCCGCCACCACATGTTTTGAAACTTGAAGTTCGATTTTTCCGTTACCTTCCCAGATGTAATTGAAATTTCAAAAGGGAAGTGATCCGAGATTGAAACAGGAAAAATGCTAGCGGACGCCTTCAAACCTATCTCGAACCAACAGGGGGATATCAGGAAATGGTCCAATCTTTTTGATATAGTAGTAAATTCTTTGCGTCAATTTGTCCATATAAAGATTCCATTGTTCGCTGGACATTCCACCAATCCGCATTCCCCTACGAACGCTCTGAAATCAATAATAGGTTGTGACACCTTTCTAATGCCACCACTCTTCTCAGAAAACTCAAGAATTATATTAAACTCGCCCCCAATCACCAATGCATCCTCTAGATGGGAATGTGCGAATTCCAATACCGAGCGCCATAGAAGAGCTTTGTCAACTTTTTTTATCAGGCCATAGATATTAATGATCATAAAGTGTTTATTTAATGTCAAGTCAAAAACCTTCACTGCCATCCAATTTGCAAAGGTGAATAAAATTTCCACAAAAACTTCCGCCACCTTCCATAACAAACCTAAACCTCCTAGTGAACCAACCAAATTTTGAAAAAAACCTTCCCAACATCGACAGTATTTTAGGAATTTTGCACACTCTTCTCCTGCTAACTTGGTTTCTTGTAACAAGATAATACTACTGACACTTTTTTGTAATTGACGCCTTACCAGACTTCGTTTGTCAGGGGCCATTAGGCCCCTGACATTCCATGGTGTAATCCTCATTGTTTCCCAAGGGAGGAAAATCCTCCCTTGGTACTCAAAAACTTGGTAATATTGGTATATTTCTTAGCAACCACTTCTTCTTCCCGTAGTTGTTTCAAGGATTTTCTGCCTCTAGGGTTACTAGAGGTGTCGATTTTTCCCAAACCCAAGTGATTGATTGCCAACTAGGAAATACACCTTTCATCAATTATGTCCAATTCATCATCACCATTGGCATTTGAATCTAGGTTATCACTTTCCCTAGCTGCATCGTTTGCCTCAGCAATCTCATTTGGTAGTTGCCCACCCGCCTGGAAGGGTTGCTACATAGATAGATCCAGTCCATCCTTGTTATTATGTGTCGCCTTGGGGGTGTGAGCTCCTTGCTTCAAAACCCCTTTTTTTTAATCGATTGTTTCAGAGGTGTATATCCTTTCTTTGGGAACATCTGCCTTAGGCGTGGTGCTTTGTGAGGGAATATTTCTAGAGGGCGGACAAATCAACCCCTTACATTGTCAATTTTGCAGTTCACGATGCTATGATTTCTATCGCCGCACTCCAAACAGAAGAACCGTGGTTCTTCAATCTCAACTTCCTACAACCAACGCTCCCCATTCACCAGGAGACATATTTTGCGTGGTATAGAATCAATTGCCGCGATGCGAAGTATAGAAAAATTTTACAAATCACCCTCCAAAATATTTGAATCCACCTCCAATAAGGTTCCCAAAGACCTACCAATATTCTCCAGGCAGTCATCAGCCCAATATTCTATTGGTAAATTATAAATTCTAACCCAAATAGGTTTTTCATACGGTTGCATTTTGGTTGGGTCAAAATTCATGCTCCACGACTACATATAGAGGGGCATGCCCTTCATGAACCATAGCTCCCCCTCTGTTATTCTGTGTTTTGTTTGCTCATCTACAAATACCACCACAAAAAACCCTTTCGGCATGAATCTTATCAACACCTTCGTGTTCCAATTATCTTTGATCTAATTCTTGATCGATGCTCGGTTCGGTGTGCCACCAATGAAGCGGACAATACAGGAAAATTCACTAAGAAGAGCGGCATCCTCCTTAATCTCCTATGTGACATCAATCTCCATGGGGTGCTCTTCGTACTTCAAATTAATCTCTATCAACACTTTCCTTTGTTCTTCCTTTGGCGGATCCAAGCCGGACCTTCTGCCTCTTGCTTTCTGATGGCCACTAGGTATATTTCGCCGCTGGTGATTTGCCTGAACATTTCGTTCTCCATTGCCACTTCGCCCAGAAAGTGGTAACTGCCCTGGTCATGGGATTCGACATTCAATGGGGGTTTCAAGGGTGTCATGTCGACACCTTGTTGATTCCCTTTCCTTCTCATCAGGCACCTTCTGCGAATGGACTGGGAAACATTTATCAACCCATTTTCTGCCAACGAAGACCCACTATGGTATGTGATCTTGCAATCCTCCCTCGGCTTTCTCTTCCATCAATTCGTCTCCCCAATGCCTTCTTCCATCCCCAACTACCTTACCTTCTGGAACAGGCATTCTGTCCTATGATTTCGCACCGCTCTGCTCCATAAATAAATTAAAGATCCTTAATATTGGATGACTATATCCATATATTTCTCCAAATGTTGTTACCAATTGATTCATCTCATTAATGCCCGTAATGAGTGTCTAGCATGGGAGCTATTGCGAGATGACGCAAACCTACCAAATCACCCATCGTAATTTGTACTTGTGATCATATAATAATATTTATTATATTATAATGTTATATAATATTATATAATATAAATATTATATTATACTATACTATAATACAACCCACTCCCTCAATTCAAAATATTTCTTTTAATTATCCACTTTAATATCATATTGTCTAATTTTTATTTGTGTAGCTAATTATTTAGGTTAGTTTTTTACTTGACAATCAAATTAGTAACTTATGATGATCAAATTAGTCATTTATTTAGTCATTTATAGTTGTTTTGCAAAAAATGAATAGAATTTAGTAATTTTTAACTGTTGGGACTAAAAGTTTTAGTCACGTAGTCATTTATTTGCCAAAATCTACTAATGATTTCTAAAAGTACTTGTGAATCAATAGTCACCTCAACTTTCTTCATTTCTTCAAGAATTTTGTTTGTCTTTTCTACTATGTATTTCTCCATCCTTTTTATCTCTTCTTTATCTTTAACCATTAGAGTGTTTAGCATTTTTTTGATCTTGAACACTTGTGCCTAATTTTTCAGATAATTTAACCCTTTCTTCATGAGAAATATATGTAAGATGGGGTTAGAGAATTCCTAGCCTAGATAAGTGACAGCCAAAACTTCTAAGCTACAAAACCACATCAAACAAGAGAAAACAAACAATAAAGAATCAAAATGAAAGCATTCATAAATAAACAATCCCCATTGTAGTTGCTTCACTTCTCTTATCTCTCCTTCTTATGCCAATATTTCCCTCAGATTTGTTGTTCAAGTTGTGCAAATACCTACAAATAGTAAGTAAGAAGGTTGGAGATAATGGTTGTTAGGTTGAAAATGGGAGAGGAAGGTTGTTTTTATAGACAACCATTCGAACGGATGGCCGAGATCGATCTTCTAGAAAGATTCCAAGATCGACGAATGAGAATGGATGAGAGGAAGGTTATGAAATGGATGGCCAAGATCGAAATTCTAGAAATTAAAGATGTGAAAATCAACGGTTGAGAATTGATGCAACCAGAATATGCCATTCATGGAAGAGTTATGACGCCGACAACTATGATAGAAATGAAGGCAATGAAAAGGAACTTTGACCAAAACGGAGGCATAAATTATTTATTTTAAATCATTTATTCAAAAATGGAGGAAATTGACAAGTGGAAAATAAATAATTCATTTGAATTATTTATTTATTTATTTTAATAAAAGAGGGTAAAAAATTTATTAATCAACTAAAGCAGTACAAAGCATAAAGCAAGAAGATACCCAAATGGGCCAAGGAACAACCAACAAGAAATCAAGAAGCATTCATGCAACATCTAATTTGAATTATTTATTTGGAGAAAATGAACAATGAGCATTTAATTAAAATGATTATTCAACCATTTTAAATAAATAAGAGGAAAAAATGGAAATGAGACATTAAATAATTACTTAGATTAATTATTTAATAGGGGAAGATGACAAGGGATAGTTAAATAGTTTTGATAATTATTTAACTATAGAAGAAATAAAAGACCATGAATAGATAAATAATTAATGGTAATTATTTAACTATAGATGAAAGGTGATAAAGAAATAATTAAATAAATAGTAATTTATTTAACTATTGAAGAAGAGGGGGAATTAGTGAAACTATTAATTTATTTAATCGATCAGGATAGAATAAAGATTAGAAAACGAGTTAATTAAATAATTGAAAATAATTTAATTAATAGAGGAATATGATCAAGCATATTTGAATAATTAAAATTATTCAATTATTGAAAGACGATGACAAAGAAAAATGGCACTCGCAGACTTAGGACATTTTTCAGTGTCTACATTTTTCCCCTCTTTGACATAATGTGATTTGAGGGTTGTGTCAAAGAATGAAAATTAGGTTCAGATCATGCCCTAGTGTACCTCGGTGATGACAAGGTATAGGTATGCCCCCTTAGGAAAATTTGACACATTTTCAAAATTTTGGAAAATTGTCCCGATAAGACAAAAGGATGGGAAGGACTTCGATGGTGAAGATAGAATTAAGGATCAAGATCAATAACGGGGTCAAATGCAAGGTCAAAGGAGTCAAAAGGTGCGACCAAAAAGCAAGGAAAGTCAAAAACCCTAAGTTTGAACCTATAAATGGCAATTTGAGTTTGAAAAAGGGTCATTTTCACATTCCAAATTTAGAAATTTTGAGAGTTCAAAATGATTAGTTAGCAAGAATGTCACATGTTCTAGAGGCCACCCACCACACGTATTGGATCTGCACCCACCATCATCCTGAGGGAGCGCCCACCCTGGTATGTACTACGAACCCATCTTTTAATTTTTTTGTTTTTTACGCATTTAGCTTAGGATATAATTTAGCAGGAAATTGCATCGCAAAATTTTGTGACACGATTGAATTCACATTCGATAAACAGTTCGTCGCAATCGTCTTGGCACATAAACGTTTGCAGTGCAATGCATAAAATTGTGTGACGCAATTGACTTTTCAGGTTGCATATGTGGTCGGCAAGGATGCAAATGACTAGGTGTGATGCATGTGTTGTATGAAGCGATGCATGTGTTGGGCGAGTGACACATTTGCAATTGTGAGCCAATTATAAGTTTTTGTGACGCATTTGGTAAAATTGTGACACAATTTCTTTCTTGATTAAAATTTTTCCCGAGACTAGGAAAATTTGACTTGGTCAATTTAGGTTTGATAGGTCAAATGAAGGTTTCAAAGTGACGTTATTGGTTGCTTGATGATTTCAGGTGTGTCTTCCTCCTATCTACACACGAGAGTCCAGATCAGATGTGTTCCGACTATGGGACCAATTAGATGACGATGAGAAGGATGTGATGTTGGAGCTTGGTTTATTCTATGTGACATATATGCCCACTATTAGGGAGAAAAGGGGCATGTTGACAGCACTAGCAAAGCAGTGGCACTCGGAGACAACCAACTTCCATTTGTCGACGAGGGAGGCAACAGTCACCCTGGAGGATGTATACAAGATCTTGAGGTTACCTATTTGTAGCATGCGGGTACGACACAACCCAACACAGGGGATAAGGGCATTGTACAAATACTATGAGACTGATGATGATGTCGAGCTTGGGATTCAGGGGTTGAGATATGATGGGAGACCCTAGCGATGACATATGACTTATTTGAGTGTGTTTTATGGGTGTTGATAGCAGGAGTTCTGATTTTGGATCGCAGGGGGCATGGTTTCCTGGTTGGCTGGGCAGAGATGTTGGGATCAATGGTTCATCACAGGACAATATATGTGTGGAGGCCTTTCCTATTGGCCATGTATTTTAGTTACATGATATTGCCTATAGAGAGGGATAGAGTTTGAGTTGTGGTGTGACCTTGTTGATAGTTTGGGCATGGGAGCACATAGTAGTATTTTGGCCACTAGTGGTTCGATAGGCGATGGGCACCGCACCATATTCTTATTTATATCAGGGGGCATTGACCTAGACACATTTGGGAGATGTAGGTTATTGGAGGCATGATATAGACACACCGGTGAGCTTCATTTGGAGACCTTATAGGACCTTCCAGTTATGGATAGATGAGGATGACCACTTGCCTTGGTGTTGGTAGCCTAGTTATCTAATCAGGTGGATAGTGCAGTCGCAACACATTATAGAGATGTATTTACCAGAGAAGTTCTGACAACAGTTAAGTGAGCGACAAGGGGTGCCAGTGGGTAGAGCAGATTATGGTCGGTCATCACAAGAGGTGCATCCCTAGGGACCACAGATTGTAGTTACCATGGTAGAGCAGAAGATAGATGCCATGCAGGCATTGGATTAAAGTGATTAGAAAGAGGAGAAACGTAAACTAACAGTATGAGTACAGTAAGCAATGGACAATTTCATTGGTGATCAGGTAATAAATTAAAGGTCCGAAGTTCAAAACCATGAGGAAGCGAGTCGAGGAGTGAAAGGGGAACAAAGGGATCACGAGGGATGGAAGGAAGGATCGAGAGATGAAATGGGGTAATGGAAGGAACAAAGGTTGAACAGGTAAAGGGGGATAAAGGTCGCCGGAGAAGTAAAACAACCATTGTCGGAAAGTAAAGAATGGAAGGAAATTGACTAGAGGTTAGAGCAACAACAAAGGTGTTAGTACAGGCCAACAAGCAACATGCAGAGGTGCCCATAGTGGAGATGGCACAACCAAAGGCCATGGAGGTCCAGGTAGGTGGTGATGGGGGACAAGGAGAGTAGGTAGGAGGAGAGGAGGAGGTTGATATGGACGAGGCAGAGTGGGTCCTCCATGAGAGGATCATCATGGGTGATGAGGAGATGTCAGAGGAGGTGAGGACTAGAGAGGGAGAGGGATCAACAGAGCAGAGAATAGCCACTTTATAGGTTCGAGTGTAGGCCCTTGAGGCACAATTGAGGATAGCTACCATGGAGAGGAATGGCCTTAAGGCTGAGAGATGCATTTCAAGTAGAGAGGGACCTGGCAGTCATTAATTGGTAGTAGACCGATCAGTGGATGATTGACTTCACAACTACATGCAACAGATCCATTGTTGAGGTTGCATGAGAGTATGATCGGTCTAGAAAGGTGATACAGTACTACAGGGAGCTATATGAGAGATTAGTACCACCCGAGAGGAGAGAGCCCTCATTTTATGAGATTGATAGTGAGTTACAGGGCAGATCATGGAGTAGGACTCACAATAGATGAACACAAAGCAGGTCTGAGGGTGAGACTTCAGATGCTAGACGAGTCACTCCTCATGACAGGCCCCCTACTATAGAGTAGAGGGTCAGAGATGCACCTCAGAGGGATGTTCCAGAGATAGGGGAGCAAGGCAGTTCTAGATAGATCATCTTGTTACTTATGCATTAGACACTGATAGTTTTATTATCAAGCCTATGAGCTCCACTTTTATTGGACATATATTGACATTGTTCTATGAAACTTTTATTTTTTGAGCAATATATATAATGATTTTGGCGGCGGTTGATGCTATGCATTATGATGTGTTTATGCCTTTATGATGACATGCTATGTGATGGATACTCATACTATGGTTATGATGTTTGTTGATGCATTCTATATGATGATGTGATGATCTACTATGCTTTATTATTATGTTTTATGATCTAAATGCAGATAATGTAATGCATGGATAGTTTATGGATGTTTTTATTATGCTATGTGTGAATGATGGATGTAATGGAAATGACCTAATGTAATTTTGATATGGAATGTATTGATGTAATGTAATTTTTGTATGATAATGCAAAATGTGACACTTAATGTGATATGTGTTAATGGGATATAGTGTGTATGGTATGTGATGTAAAATGCAATGTAATATGTATTAATGGGATATAGTGTGTATGGTATGTAATGTAAAATGCAATGTAATATGTAAAATGTGATGTTATATGGATTATAATGCAATATGATATGGAATGTAATACTATGTGATAGAGGATGTAATGCTATGATGAAATGTATAATGAAAATGATGCTAACATGATGATGAGATATGAATGCTATATGGATGCATTTTGTGTTTTTGTATTTTCTTATGCAAATATATGTGACCTAATATGAAAATTATGTTTATGATGATGGTTCTTTCTATGATGCAATTTAACATGATTATGGATGCAAAATGTTCTTGTGTGTCACAAAACTCTATCAAGATGCGGATGGAAGAAACGTTAGCGCGGAGGAGATGGAAGAGATGAATGTTAGTGTGGCAAAGACAAGGGAGATGGAGATGGAAAGTTAGATGAGAAATGATAAGGGAACCAACTTTCATGCTTAAATTTTTATATTTATCATCATTGGGCATTAAAAATGTCGTAAATAGACCACAAACACCATGGTGTGGCATAAACTAAGGTGTGCAAGGTGACCATTTGGGAGAGACAAGTAGTCAAAAAGACAAAAAATGCCCCAACTCATACTAAGGACCCAATTGTCCCTGTCTTTTTGCCAAGACAAACCACATACAACAAACAAAGAAAAGAGGCCATGATCCATCATTGTCACTCTAAATCTGTTGATAGGACATCCTCAAGGAGACTAGTAACATGACCCAAAACCAATCAAAAAGATAAGGCAAATCCAGACCAACAACAATTTTTTCCAAAATAGTGTTTACCAATGTTAATGATAAGATTATTTGATTGATTGATTAGGTTGACCAAATTCAATTGATAAATTGACAAGGATTGATTCATAATTTGACAAAGTTTGAAAATTTGATTTGATTGATTGTGCCCGGATTTAGGAAGGGAACAACCTGATTAAGGCAAGATTGACTGATAACTAACTTCAAGAAAGACATATCCTGATTGAGGAAAAATTGATTGACAAAGTTGAAAAAATTGGATTGTGACATAGATTGATCATTTATTTGACAAGGATTGATGAATATGACCAAGCGATGTGATGATACCCAACTTCAGGAAGGACACATCTCGTTTAAGGAAAAGGACACATTTGATAAAGTTGGCCAAGTGATAAGTGTTGACAAGGCACCTAACTGCAACAAAGACACATCCTACTTGAAGTGAATGACCAAATTGACAAAGTCTAATCTTAGGAAGGACACATCTTGATAAAATACAAGAGATAAGACCGAATGAGGAAAATGACATAATGCCCCATTCCACTAAGATTGATGATCTGATTGATTGGTTGACGATAAGACGATTGACTGGTTGAAGGATTTTGTTGGTTATGTTTGTGAGATGGGGTTAGAGATAAAATAGCATAGACAAAGTGACAACCAACACTACTAAGCTATTAAACCACATCAACAAGAGAATACAAACAAAATGGAGATATCAAAATGAAACCAAACAAAATAAAGCACTCCCCATATTGTAGTTGATTCCTTCTATTGCTCTCCTTGTTAGTGCAACTTTTCCCATTTGTTGAAACATTTGTGCAAAACCCCGCAAATGGTAAAGTCACTATTTATTCAAATTATTTATTCGGGAGAAAATGAAGAGAGCATTTAATTAAATTTATCAATTTAATTAAATGGAGATGAAAATTAGACCCAAATAATTAATTTAGATTAATTATTTAATAGGAGGTGGTAGGATAGTTAAATAATTTCCAATTATTAACCATAGAAGAATTAAAGGACCATGAATAGACAAATACCACGGTACCATTTAACCATAGCATTTGAAAAGGTGACAAAATAATTAAATAGATAATAATTTATTTAACTATTGAAGAAGAGAGAGAAATTAGTGATGCAATTAGTTTATTTAATCGATCAGGATAGAATAAAGATGAGAAGGTGAATAATTAAATAATTAAAAATTATTTAATTAATAGAGGAATGCGATCAAACTTAATTGAATAATTAAAATTATTCAATATCGAAGGACAATGACCAAAAAAAATGATGCTCGCAAACTTAGGACATTTTTCAGTGTCTACATTTTGCTCGTCTTTGACATAATGCAATTCATCACATTGTGTCAAAGAAATTTAATTTTGAAATATGCCCCAGTGAAAGAAGAATGATGAGGAGGATTGTGTATGCCCCCTCGAGAGGACAGGTGAGTTCAAAAAACACAAATGTGCTCTCAAAATGGATGATAAGACTAGAGGATGAAGTATAGAAGAAATGTTAACTTGGAAGGGGATGGATATTAGTGTGGAAGAGAAAGGAGGATGAAGATGGAAAGCTAGACAATAAATGATAAGGGAACCAACTTTCATGCTTACATTTTTTATATTTATCATCATTGGGTAGATTATTGTAATGGCCAACAAACACCATGATATGACATAGACCAAGGTGTGCAAGGTTGTACCATCACGTGAGACAAGCAGTCGTAGACACGAATGATCATGACTCATACTAAGAGAACGATTGCCCCAATCTTTTTGTCATAATCAACCACAAACAGTAAAGACGGGCAAGACAAATCATGAAATGCCATTGCTCCTCTAAATCCT
>VDFB02326866.1:0-11013 GCA_007258455.2 Sequoia sempervirens | reverse complement strand
TTGCAAAAAATAGACCCATGTCTTACGGTTGTAATCATCAATAAAGGTCATAAAAAATCTGCTCTTACCAACAAAAATGATTTGCATAGGGCCTACCAAATCCGTGTGCACCAGCTCCAATGGTGCTCTTGCCCTTGTAGAGTTTCTCGATTGAAAGGGCTGCCTATGTTGCTTTCCCAAAATGCAAGCCTCACATCTAACATTAGGCTCTACTATCCTTGGCAAACCATCAATCATTTTATTCTTGGACAAAAGACTCAAACCAGCATAGCCTAAATGTCCATACCTGAGATACCATAGCTTGGAGGGGTCTTGAATGGTGCTCTTGAGCGCTACATGATGTACTATTGTACATTCTCCATTCTTGAGAGGTGCAACAATGGACTGAGATGAGAAATGCGTTTCAATCTTCAACGGAAACATTTGATTCTTTATCATTTGGATTGTTGCAAACACCTTCATCCTCTCATTCTTGTCATAAATGACGCATTGACCCTTCTCCATCAGCACTTTGTATCCATTTTGGATCAGCTGACTAACACTCATGAGGTTATGCTTTAACCCAGGAGCAAGAAATACATTTTGTATCTCCTTCTTCTCACCTTGCTTGTTGCGGATCATAATAGATCCTCTTCCAACAACAAGAACTACTCCATTGTTCCCCATTCTAATTTTAGACTTTACATTTTTTTCAATCAAGAAAAAAAGGCTTTCATTACCACTCATGTGGTTGCTGCAACCGTTGTCCAAATACCAAACTTCAGGGTTGCCTTCTTCACCAATGTTGCACATGATGAAGGTTGTGGACTGGTTTCCTTTAGCCACATTTGCATTTTTTTTTTACTGATCTCTTTGCTTGGTCCAACATTCACTCGCATAATGGTTGAACTTATGACAGTAGTAGCATTCTACATTGCTCTTGTCACTCTTCATATTCGAACTATTGTTCTTCTTGCCTCTTCGGGAGCTGGTTTGAGAGCTGTTTGCTCCCTCTTGGTTGTTTGGTCCCACCGAGCTATCTTCTCCAGCATTACCACATCCAGATCTCCCTCTACCACGTCTAGAGTTTTTTCTACCTCTCCCCCTTGCTCTTGCATTTGATTGAGCCTTAAAAGCTTGCTCTTGGGAGGAACTTGCAAACCTATTTAGGTGTTGCTCATGGGTTTGCAGAGAACCCATCAGCTCATCAACAGACAACATAGAGAGATACTTTGCCTCTTCAATGGCAATCACCACTGCATCAAACTTCATGGGTAAGCTCCTGAGAACTTTCTCCACAATCCTCTGATCATAAATGATCTCAGCATTCACTCTCAACCGGTTTATCAAACCTGGGAGTCTTGTGTGAAAACAAAAATGGACTCATTGTCCTTCATTTCAAGAGTCTCAAACTCTCTTCGAAGCATCTGGAGCTTCACCAATCTAACCTTGTCAGTTCCTTTGCTGCTACTATTCTAGGAAAAATGGCCTCCATCAAGGCTACTTCTATCAAACTCAATGCCTTAGCATCTTTCCTCCTCAACTCCTTCAACTGGTTCTTTTGGTTATTTGTGAGCACAACATATGTTGCTGGGTCAGTTACATCATTGAACCCATTGACCACAAACTCCCACAAATCATTGGCGACCATAATGGTCTTCATCTTCTTCGCCGAAACATCATAGTTCTATCCATTAAAGGATGGTGGCTGCTGCCAGCTCTTTCCTTCATCTCCAACCATGTCTCCTACACAGACAAAATCAATACCCGAAAAAAGAATGTGCTAACTCACAAGGAAATGGGGCCTATAGCTCTGATACCATGTCAAACTTTCTAATTGCATAGAAATCACATAGAGCTGTTGCTCTGTTTCCCCAAAATAGAGGAATACAAATGCAGAATAAAATAACAAAACAAGGAGACAAATCTGGGCATGCAATATTTTCCTTTTGTATTTAAAATATGTTGGAAATGACAATACAAGAAAGATTAAACATAAACTACTGAAAGCTAATTCTAAGCTTCGAATCACAATTTGTTGGGAGAAATCAGCTGCTCAAGGTCAGAAAAAGATAACTTCAAGAGCTACTAGGAGCTCAAATGACAAGAGCTGCTAGGAGCTCTTCAGGAGCAATCTCTGCTCACACAAAACAAACAGCTGCTGCTATTTAGGAGCTTTCAGAAGCTCACATAGAAAACATTCTCTGAATCACACAAAGAACAAAGAACATTCCTTTCAAACTGCTACTGCTCAGGAATTCAACTTCTCCAAATTTTTCAACTGACTCTTTTCTGCTCAGACAGAATAATCTGCCTTCATTCCTTTGTCTTTAACCACATTCCCCCTCAAATTCAAAATCCCCTACCAGCATTGAATTGGAATTCAAAAATTCCTAACTTCATTAATTCCTTCTGCAATCTTCAGGTGCAGATCACGAACAAGTGGGAAAGTAATCCCCAAAACAATCTTTCAGCTGCAGGCATCAAATGCCCCTGACAAGTAGGTGGCAACAGGAAGGCTCAGGAGCATTCAATTTTCCAACACTTCTTTACCATTTTGTGAGTTTCAAAGAAAAGGGAAAGCCACCAATAACTAGATCTTAAGATCTTGTGGGCAATTGTTTTGGTCATGTAGTGGCCTCCACAAACGCCACTATGCATTTTATCAAGGATTTTCCTTGCTTGCTTCTCATTGACACATCTTAACATCACACAAGCCCTATCCCTACAATACAATCAAACTTCTATCATGACATACTTTATTGCTTGCAACTTTAGTGTCTTTTTTCTTATTATCAATCATGTGATTAGGGCAAGAAATGTTCTTTAGATAATATAGAATATCCTTATACCAAGGGCAACCCTAAACAACACACTCCTTTACAGGAATATCACCTTCTACTTAATTAATTTGGTTGGCTTCAAGATTGGACTCGACCATCAACTTGGATAAACATTGCCCTTTGACAAGTGTAGTTATCTGAATATCAATACTAAACTCTTGGATCTTATTGATCCATCTACACCTCCTCCCAGTGAATTCTTGATGAGTGAGTATGTCTTTGACTGCAACATTAGGTACATAAGCCACTATCTTTGCACCCACCAAGTAAGGCCTAAAGTTCTTCATGACTTTCAACAAATCGTAAGCTTGCTTTTTTATTATATCATATTTTAGTTCTACTGCTTGAAGTGACTTGTTGAAGAAAGCAATGGATTTTTCATAATCCTCATCATTTTTTTGTAATAGGACAGTAGTTATAGTGTGAAATGATGCAAAAAAAAACAACTAAAAGGGCTTAGAAAAATCAAGTGACTTGAGCACTAGTGTTTCTTTAATGGCTTTCTTGATATTATTAAATGCTTTAACAGGCTCATCTCCCCATGCAACTTCTTCTTGTTTTCTCAACATCTTGGAGATGGATTTTGTAGTCTCAACAAAGTTTGTAAAAAACCTTCTAACAAAATTTATCTGGCCAAAAAATGATTGAATTCCCTTCACTGTTTTAGGAATTGGAATCCTATCAATTGCAGCAACCCTTTCTAGATCAATTTTGATTCCTTCTTTTGAAACTATGTGACCCAACAATTTTCCTTTTGTGACCCCAAATGTACATTTTCTAAGGTTCAATGAAATACCATATTCCAAGGCTCTTGAAAATTTATTTTCTAGGTGCACACAATGCTCCTCTTCTTTATTGGAATATGTTGTTAGGTCATCTTGATATACCACCATGACTATGTCTATAAAATTTGAGAAAGCCACATCCATGGCTCTTTGAAATGTTGCTCCTGCATTGGTCAAACCAAAAGGCATTATGATATACACATATGTTCCCCATGGGGTAGTGAAGATATTTTTATACCGCTTTGATTCATTTACTCTTACCTAGTTGTAGCCTAAAACCCATCCATCATGGACAAGAGTTCACAGCTAGTAACTCTATGCAACATTGCCTCCATATTAGGTAATGGATAATTATCCTTTAATGAAGATATTTTTAGATTCTTAAAATCTACACACAATCTAATATCTCCATTCTTTTTCCTAACTGGTACCAAGTTTGACACCCAGGTGGAATGTCTGATAGGCTTTATGATTCCACCCTCTCTAAGCTTCATGAGCTCTTGTTGCATTTTAGGGGCCAATGTTGGATTTATTGGCCTTTTCTTCTATCTAAAAGGCTTAGCATCTAGTTTTAAAGGGATTTCATATTGAAACAGATCTTCTCTATAAAACTTTAGGTCATCATATGACCAAGGAAACACATGTTTATATTTTCTAAGCAAAGAGACCAACATTGTTCTAATTTTGGGGTTGAGCTTCTTACCAATATAGACTTTCTTGGGTGCATAATTAGTTCCTAAGTTGATCTCCTTCAAATCTTGTTTATGTGTAGAGTTATTTTTGACATTACATTTATTAGAGTTATCAAACACTCTTTCTAGGGCCACCAATCCTCTTGGGATCTTATTGGTCTTGAGTTGAATTACCTCATTGCCAAAAATGGTGTCCTTTCCATCAATCTTCTCAACAAAGTTTTGGACATCAATATCTTGGCTATGATACTCATCCACACAATGTAGGAATTTCAACAAATTGGTGTAATTATTAAATATCTACCAATTATGAATGTTGTGAGGGATAGAAGGCCTCATTTGGACTTCAACCTTTGATACTCCAGCAAAAGTTATATCATCAAGTCTCAAAGAAATGTTTGCAAGAAGATCAACCATTGCATTTTTTGACCTTTCTACCCAATCAATAGAGAAATCATCAAACATCTCAATTGTATCCCAAACATCATTTCTATATTGTTTCAATCTTTTGTTTTTTGACACATACTTAGCTCTAATTTGGGATACCACTAACTCAAAGTCACCAAGAACCCTAATTTCCTTAATATTTTGTTTTATTGCTATATTTAATCCTAATAATAGGGCTCCATACTCAGCAAAATTATTTGTACACTTAAACTTTAGTGAAAATGAGTATTTGTAGGATTTACCTTCTGGTAATCTGAGAATCACTCCTGCACCTGATCCTTCTTTTGAACATGCCCCATCAAAATACATGGTCCATAAGCCATTATTTTGAGCATGTTGCTTCACTTCTTTATTTATTTTTGTATCTTCATCCTTTGTTGGTTATGCAACTACAACTTTGAAGTTATCCATATCCATATCAATGAAATGCACATGTTCCACTAGGAAGACATCCTCAATGAGTTTAGGAGTTCTCTTTTCTTGGATTAATTTGACTTCCATGCCATTAACAGGTATAGTGGCATCACTACAACAAATCCCTATGATTTGCTCCATTTTTTGCTTCCACCCACTATTTTAATGTATTTTTTGCCAATTTTTTGAAAACGTCAGTGCTATTTATAGAGATGGTGTTATTTTTGGTGTTTATTTGCGCTAATCAGAACAAGTCGACACTAATTTTGGTGCTCCTTTGTGCCGACATTAGCACCGCCTTTAGCACTGATATTGGCTTTGAGTGTGGTGCCATCGTTAGCGCTGCATTTTGCTTCGAGTTTAGCACCACTTTTTAGCTTTGAGTTTAGCTTCGAGATTAGCGTTGATTTGGACACCGCTATGTCGAAGAGACTTATTTATATGTCTCATTGATGATGTAAAATAGTGAAATTTCAACAAGATATGGGCATATCGAGGAGAGAATCACTTACATCACATTGACAAGGTATATCTACAAGTGCTCGGCGAAACACAAATCTTGTATATAATGAAGTAATTCCAATGAGACATTGAGATATCGATAAGACAAATAAGATTGTCTCATCGGCACTCCTCAAGTAATGATCAAAAGCATACACCGCTATACTATCAGGAAGGTGAGCAACATATGTGGTAAAGCGGTGTACACCACAACCCTGCAGCAAGAAGTCTTGAGCAAGGCCGTAGTGTGGTAAAGAATAAAAGGGAAGGGAAAAACACTGTCATACTACAACGATAATCACAAGTCTCCCCGACATGGCAGAGTTACACCGATATATAAAGAAATACCGCCAAAGGAAAATATCGATGAGACAGTGGCATATCGGCAAGAGAGATTAACTTGTCTCATCGACACCAACAACCAATATTAGAGGAACATAAGATCTAATGTGGATGAGACATTGAGATATTAGTAAGACAAATACGATTGTCTCACCGACACTCTTCAATTAATGATCAAAATCATACACCGCTATACCACCAGGAAGGTGAGCAACATATGTGGTAGAGCGGTATACACCGCAACCCCGCAACAAGAAGCCTTGAGCAAGGCGGTAGTGTGGTAAACGACAAAAGGGAAGGGAAGAACACCACCATACCACAACAGGTATAATAAGAGACAACGGTAGTACAGTAATTGTGGCATCATTACAATTTACAACACTAAATGCAGCAAATCAAGTCAGTCACAGTCCATTTGAATATAGCCTGCCAAAATACTATAAAACTCTAATAAACATACTCTAAAAATTTCATTGAAATCTTATTTTCAGGCATAGCCCACCAGAATGGAGTTTTCGTTTTAATAAACATACAATAAAACCTTTGTTGAAACCTTATTTTTAGGCGTAGCCTACCAAAATGGAGAAGTGTTTCAGTAAAGAATGACAGAAAATGGTAAGGAGATGTGCATGATAGGAGGCATAGGATTCATTGTTGTTTATCCCATTCCTACTTTGATCAACAAGGGTTACAATGTTTGGGCTACTGTTTGTAATCCATGTATTTAATTGACATATATTTGCATAATCTCAAATTCCTTCAGATTCTTTTGAAGTATCAATGTATCCTATATAGGGTTTAGGATGACTTCTTTTAATTTAAAAAAATAAATCAGATGCTTTTGAAGTATCAATGTGTCCTATATAGGGTTTAGAATAATTTATTTTAGTTTAAAATAAATAAATAAATGATGTATTTTCCTATGTTTAGATAATGTGGAGAGATCTCCTAAATTTTCCCTAGCACATTGTCCTCTTTCTCACTATGTTCATTACTCTAGCTGCTAGGCTTTTGCATTTGACATCTTTAATATCTTCATGATAGTGGCTTTTAAATAGATCTCAGTCTTTGCTTTAATCTTTATCATGTAACCTTTGAGCTCCATAATCCACCTTTAATCTCTTCTAAGAACGGTGTGTTAAGCTAGACTGCATAGTATGCATATAAGCAAGTCCTTCATACCTACCATTGTTCCAAACCACCACTCACTACCTTGCTTAAAATGTTGCCTCCATAAGCACAATAGCATGTTTTAAAATCATGGTTGCCATTGATTGACCATTAAGGTCACCACTTTCATCATGAAGATACAATAAGATTTTTGTCTTCAAACTCAAGGCATTATGCAAAATAACATTGTGAATTGTTTGTTGTGTACAATTTGATTTTCTTGCACATTTACTACTTTGCTAACTGCCTTTAAGACTGGATATTGCACCATTAGCTACAATCTCAAACAACTCACTTACTGTCACTTGAAGATTCCTTTCATGAGCATCCTTGTATAAATCAAACTGCTTCTTCTGTTGCCTCACTACTTTACTAATATAGGGGACTCATTTGTTTCCTTGGTATTTGGGTTTTATTTGAAGGGGGTTGTCTTGGCATTTTTATAAAAGAAGGTGCGTTAACATTCGAGTATGGAGCGGATTCGGGAAAAATTGGTTACTATGGGGTGCTCATAACTAAGTTTGGATTTGCTGTGGTCATGTACAGAAACACTTGCAGGTGTTTTAGCTCGGAGCAAAACCTAGTGTAAGATTTCAAATGTCAGGCAAAGGGAGACCCTGTATTCTAAAGATAAAATCATAAATTTTCTTATCTAGTTTTTGATCCAACCTGACATCTTTAATATCTGATAGAGAAAGTTTTTACATTCTAAGATAAAATCATAAATATGCTTGTCTTTGTACAATTGCTCATTTGAATTGTTTCTTTAATAGTTTTAGGGCCACATCCATGTACATATCTTCTTCTTTTGGTAGTTGAACACTTAGGCTCTACATTTTCTCCAATCTCCATCTAAAATAATCAACAACATGCATTAATTTATGATTGTACCTTGAGCTGGTGTGAAACACTTCCGAGTGTTTTCGCTCCGAAGGAGAACTTGTGTGTAGGAATTTCCAAATATCAAAAAGAGGAAATTCCTATATTCTAAAGATATATTATATGAAACATTCCTTATTTTCTATGAAGCGATTATATATTCTTTTAAATACTATTTTACTATTGTGTCTATTAAAGAAAGCGAGTTTGAATAAAAAAAATGCTTCACCCTTTTTGTAAGTGAGTATGTGAATTATTGTTTGAGAAAGAAAAATCTTCGGTGTTGTTTTCAGTTACTAGTTTCAATCTTCATTTCTATGTATATAAAAATTGTATGTGCTCTTCTAATGACATAAAAATAGTAATGTCCTTGAATCAGTCAATTTCAACACCATCATTCCTTTCATACCACAATACTTTAATTAAATATCAAATTTTATTTTTGGCTATTGTTCTAGTTAATCTTGATCTTTTAACTGTACAGTGGGTTGCATGTTAAGTACGACATTTTCTTTGCATTTTTTGTATATATTATTTTCTCGATTGCATCATTTATGTAACAACAATTCCTTGAGATATCTCTGATAAAATAAATGAAAGCATGTTTTCTTTTTCAAAGTACATAGTGAACCTATGTCTTTTCAGATAATTTGTGAAATAGACATAAGCTGATTGAATTTGATTTTCCTCTTTGTACATTTGTTTTTTATCTGGAGCTTCCTTAGCTATCCATGGATAGTTTTGGCTAAGAAACAAAGTGTTTCTAAACGCCATAGCTGGGGGACTCTTAATGTGATTAATTGTCTCATGATGACATGTCCTCCTTCATGGTCAATTGACAATTTTATTAATGACTCGATATCTATTATTAACTCTTTTGAGGCGATCAAAATCACACATGTTTTTCGTGAAGCGAACATGATGGCTGATGGGGTAGCGAACATGATGGCTGATGGGGTTGCCAACATGGGAGTGGCTGAGAGATCTGAGTGGGATTCTTTTGAATCACTACCTCTTAATTTGAAGTGTATTTCTAATGATGACCAGGTGGCTTGTTTCTAAGAGAGATGTTCTTGGGGAAAGGTTTTTCATTATAATTTTAAGTTGGGTTTTACACGTCAACCTTTTGCTCTTCCAGTTTCATTATTCTTTCCTTGGTTTCCATAGAAGGATGGGCTAGTAGTTTTGGCAGGGTTACTTGGAATGATAAGCCCACACGTATTTATGGGCGTTTGTTGTATTATTTTTAGTAGCGTCTGGTTCATTTTACTTTTTCATTTCTTCCAGGTGTTCTTGGGTTTTCGTTTGTTGCCTGTCACTATGGGTGGTGACCATTGCAAAATTCAGGGTCGAGTTCCTGTGAAGAGTTTCAGAAAAATGCTACTGTGTGGGAGCACTTGGAATTGGGGGGGGGTTACTCAATTTATGTAGAGAATTCAACGCCCGGACCCTAATGTAACAGATTTCTTTGTGAAAGGATAGAATGGGAGGTCCCTGCATTACCAGGGCATTGAGTTTGGAATTGAAGAGGATTTTATTGTGAAGGTAACTGGTCTTTCAGTTGTTGGGAGAAAGTTTTTCAGAGATAGGGGAGCGGCTAAGAAGGCTTTTGTGAACTTATTTAAACATGACAAGAGGAAGAAGGTTAAGGAAATTGGAAGTGGAGGTTATGCTAGGAAGTCACTGAAGTCACTTTGGGGGGATCTTGTGTTGGCCATTATGCACTACTTCACCCTTGAAGGTAGATTCTCTACGGTTTACACTCACCATTTTATGCTCTTAAATCATTTTAGGCATAATGTTTTGGTCTTGTTTCCTTTTTACCTATTACATTCTATGGAGAAGAGTATTGAAGACCATAGAAAGAACCCTAAGAAGGTGGTTCTTCATCAAGGGCTTATGTGTTTGATTTTTTCTCATATCAAGCTAAAGTTGATCTCAGTCTCCCCTAAAACTCTTGGTAAGAAGGAAGTTAAAAATGATGGGTGTGAAACAGGGGACTCTGCCGATGAATGGGTCAGTAGTTTGGAGGAGGAAGAGTCAGAATATGAGGATATGTCTATTGATGAAGGAGGCTTTGAGGAAAGGGATGAGTAATTGGAAGAATGGGGTAAGGGCTATGAGACTAATGTGGAGTTGCGGGAGACTATGGCTAATTCTGTTAGAAGATCTTCGAAGGAGAAAACCAAAGGCATGAAGAAAGTTAAAGCTTCTGCCAAAAGGAAAATTGAGGTGGTTTCCCCTGGTTCAAATGTGAATCCTACATTGTCTTTTGGAAAAGAGGTTTTTAAGGGTTTTCTTTCTGTGGGTGATGAGGATTTAGCGGGTTAAGCCATCCCTGCGGGTGATGTGGATCCTTCAAATTTTGATTGTGTTCATAATGCTTCGTTGGGGAACCCTATTACTAGTAAGGATGGTCTGCTAGAGAGCTCCCCAGTGCAAGGGCTCAAGGTGTCAATTAATTTAGGTGGTCAATTGAGTGGCCCTGCTGATATGGGAAACTCTAAGATGGAGGTGAACCCTAATGAGACTAGCCCCGTGGATATGCAGGGGATTGATGCGGTTAATTATTCTCAGGATTTTTCTGTTGTGGAGAAGGAAGCAAGAAGCAGCACCCCATGCAGAATATTTGGAGAATCCGGCCAGATGTAAGGAGAGACAAAGGTGATGTTGTGATGTCGTATGATTCCCCAACCGTAAGAAGAGGATGGTGAACAGAATAGATTGTTCCCCATGCCCCCAGCATGACTTGGAGCATAAGGCCTCTGCTAACCGGGATGAAATTAGATATGAAGGAAAATTTAGAATGGCCCAAAGATGGGATTTAAAAACTTATTTTCTTGGTTAAGCGATCATCTTTCGAGTGTACAATATTCAACTCACATGGAAAACCGGGCAAGATGCTTGGTGTTGGTTTTGAACTGGTGCCAAAATAGTATGAAAGAATCAATGCATATTAAG
>VDFB02326865.1:0-36928 GCA_007258455.2 Sequoia sempervirens | reverse complement strand
TCACTTGGAGTGACTAGGATTCAAGGTTGAGTTATAATTTGGTAGTTGACTTGATTTTCTTTATGGGATGCCTAGCATGTGATTTTTCTTGATTTTTGGAGTTGTAACCATTGCATGTGCTTGCATGTTGTTACATGTTGGTGCATGTACATGCATGTTTGACAGGTTGTTAATCAGATCACTTGGGACTCATGCATGTTGTCGGTTTCAATTTGATGCATGCAAAGAATGAGAGATTGACACATAGCAATGTTCAACACCCATGTATGAGAATTATATATTGATTCCTTAGTGCATTTTTTTTATGATGAGAATATTGTAATATTTGTATGTCGTTATATAGTCAGATTCACTCTAGATCTTGTATCCTAGTGAATCAACACCTATAAGAGAATAGACTCTAAGATTTGTATTGTAGCAATTTATTACAGTAATACAATTGATTTGTGCTTTAGTGTGTGGGTTTCTTCTTGAAAGGGTTTACCCACATAAGAGTTGTGTGGTTTAATGCTTTAAACCTAAAATAATTGAATGAATGTGCAATCTTGAATGTTAACCGTAAAAGTTGAAGGATTTGAAATAAAGTTTCACAACCCTCTCCTAATTGATTTGCATTAGGGAAGCATTTTCGTACTCGACTTTCCTTTTAGTTGGTATCAAATCCTAGCCAACTTTGTTATCCTTGTTGGGTTTTAAGGGTTTATTGTGCTTATCTAGATTCAATGGGAGTTCTTGTAGAGAGATTTTTGTAATTTGTTATAGTTTTGAAATGGCAAGCACATCTAAAAGAATAGAGATGGAGAAATTCAATGGCAGAAATTTTGAGTTGTGGAAACTCCAAAGGGAGGATATGCTCATAGATATAGATCTATTGGTTGCAATATCCAATACAAAACCAACAGCAACCTCACAAGAGGATTGGGATCTAATGGATCGGAAAGCCAATAAGACTTTGTTTGGTTGATTTTGTGCTCTTAAATATCCATGAGGAGAAGACTACATCTAGTCTTTGGAAGAAGCTTGTTGATATTTATCAGGGGAAATCCTTGGTAAATAAGCTATTCCTAAGAAAGAAGTGTTATTCTCTGAGGATGGAGGAAGGAGGATCAGTTGTTGATCACCTGAATGCATTTATGTTTGTTGCTCAATTGGGTTCATTTGGTGTGAAGATTGATGACGGGGATCATTGCATGCTTTTGTTATGTTCTTTGTAGAGCCCATGGGACCACTTAGTGATGGCTATTGGAAGCACAACAACCACTTTTAATATTGAAGATGTGGTTGCTTCATTGTTTTCTAAAGATATTCAAAGGAAATCTTTGGAGATGGCCAAGGAGGACCTATTTTTTCATGGTAGATCAAAGGAGAAAGGAAAGAAAAAGGACAAGAAGTCTAATTCCAAGTCTCTAGGGAGGTCTAAGTCTCCTAGTAAAAATTCCAAGGCTAAATGTTAGAACTATGATAAATCTAGTCATTTCTAGAAAGATTGTAAAGAGGAGAAAAAGAAGAAAAACTATAAATCCTTTGATTTTGAATTTGATTCTAAATCCTCATATGAAGATGCAGATGAATTTGTCACGTCCTTGGAAACACATGCATTAAAATATGTGTGGTTGATTGACTCAAGTTCCTCTTTCCACATTACCTCTCACAAAGGTTGGTTCTCAAAGTATGAAGAGTATGATGGTGGGAAGGTGTACCTGGGTGATGAATGTCACCTGAAGATTGTTGGTCATGGAAGATTCGAGATTCAATTCCCTAATAGTAGAGTGAATGGGATTGATGGTGTACTACATATCCCTAGTTTGGTGTAGAACCTGCTTTCAGTGAGTAAGTTGAGTGATGTGGGAGTGCAGGTTGTTTTCTCAAGTGGTGGATGCAAGATGACCAAAGGTTCTATGGTGCTTACTAAGGGTGTTTGGATTGGAACCTTGTATAAGCTAGATGCATGCACAATTCATAGAAATAGTACTTTTGTGAAGTCAAGAAAAGGGCTTTGGATTCTTCATCCTCACCATCAGATCAAGCAAAGAAGAAGTGATGAGGGCCACACCACCCAAAACCCACATAAATCACAACAAAAGATACCAACACAAAATATGCGAGATAGAAAAATGACTCACTTTTGATTATTTTCAGAAAATGAAATTACAAATTCAAAGCTTACATGCTACAACCTCATGGGCTTGATTCATTACAACAAAATCAACTCTGAAAACAAAATCTACTATTCAAAGCCACAATTTGCACTATCGGGGCCACCTTCTACAACCCCCACTTAACCCTTTTTATTTTCCCCAATAACCACCCTAGAATGTTCTATAAAGTTCAAATCTCCCCTTTTTGCTTTGGCGCCAAAAGTCTCGCCGTTTGGTTTCTAGCCTAGGAAGAATTTTTAATGAAATTCACTTTTTAGAGGACCAACTTCACGGGGCCATAACTTTTGACTTGGGTGTTTGATTTGTTATTATTGCATATTGTTGGAAAGCTCTCAACGAGCTCTACAACTTATAAACCCATCATAGGTTGATTTGGCCACTTTTTGAGCTATTTCAAGGCCTCCAAAGTTTTATATTTGAATTTGAAGTTGCATTTGAGAAATTTCTCAAGATAGAAACTTTAATTTCTCTGAAACTGTCCAGGGTATTGAGGTAATTCTTTCACGACGAGAAATGGTTTTTAGTTATTCTCCTTGGGGTAAATTTGCAGGTCCATACGAGCCTGTTTAGGCTGACTTACTAAAAATAGTAAGTGCATGTTTTTCACTATTTTTAATGCTTGATTGTCTTACACCCCTTAAGTGCCATCATGGGACTCAAAACAACTAAAGAAAATAAAGAAAACATTTTTTTTGGTTGATGCAAGATTGCCCTACACCATTGGATGCTCCTGCATTCAGGCCTTCCTCTCCATTTCACCAAGTACTCTGCATATTGCCTATTTCTCATGCTTATACCCACACGGCTATCCAAGATTTCTTCTATCTCTTCCTTCTCTGAAGTAGGTGCTGGAATTTTCAACTGTTCATTTATCGGCCCCTCCTCTATATCACCTTCATGATACTCTATCAAATCAACAATGTTGAACACAGGAGAAATGTTTATTCCACTAGGAAACTCTACCTCATAAGCATTTCTTCAATCATGCTTATTCAGGATCTTGCATGGTCCAAACTTCTTCATCTTTAATTTGTTGTATGTACCAGCTGGAAACCTTTCCTTTCGCAAATGAACCATGACTTCATCTCCTACCTGGAACTCCTTATACCTCCTTTTTTGATCTTCCTGAGCCTTATATTGTGACTTCATCTTATTGATATGTTTCTTCACCTCTTCATGCAAATTCTTTAGGTGCTTAGCAAAATCTTTAGCCTCAGCACTACTCTTCTCCCCCTTATCCATCTTTCTTTGTTCAGAAGTAGTTCTTGGACTACTCCCATATACAATCTAGAATGGTGTTTTACCAGTGCTCCTATTGACAAAATTGTTGTAAGAAAATTCCACCTATGGTATAATCAAATCCCATCCCTTGGGCTTATCTCCAACTAAGCATCTTAGCAGGTTGCCCAAAATCCTATTCACCACCTCTGTTTGTCCATCAATTTGTGGATGGTGTGCAAAACTAAACTTCAAATCTGTCTTCAGCTTCTTCCATAATGTCCTCCAGAAATAACCAACAAATTTGGTATCTTTTTCTGAGACTCTACTCTTTGGTAGACCATGTAGTCTCACCACCTCTCTGAAAAACAACTTTGCAACATGAACATCACTGGTCTTATGACAAGGAATGAAATGTGCCATCTTTGAAAATCTATCCACCACCACAAATATGGAATCATTCCCTCTATGTGTCCTTGGCAATCCATGAACAAAATCCATGCTAATGTCCTCCCATTGCCTCTCAGGTACAGGTAATGGTTGATACAATCCAGTATTCTGACTTGTTCCTTTCACCATCTAGCATACTCTGCAAATTTGTACAAACTTCTTCACATCTTGTTGTAACTGTGGCCAATAATAATTCTCACTGACAAGAGCAATTGTCTTATCTAGACCAAAATTTCTAGCCAATCCTCCACTATGCTTATCCTTGATTAGATTCTCTCTCATAGAACTCCTTGGAATGCACAATTGGCTTCATCTAAACAACATCCCATATTGGATTAAGAAATCCAACCATCTCATCCTATCCAATGTAACAAGTTCTAAACAAGCCTTCCAAGCTTCTACAAAGTCTGGATCTTCTGGATACAAACTCTTGAGTTCATTGAACCCAACAACCTCTATATTCATTTCTATCAACCAATTTTTCCTTCTACTCAAGGCATCTGCAACTCTATTTTACCTTCCACTCTTGTGCTTTGAAACAAAGGTATAACTCTGCAAAAACTCAACCCATTTTAAGTTTCTTTGATTCAACTTTCCTTGACTATTGAGATACTGCAAAACCTAGTGATCAGTCTATAAAATAATTTATTTTGGCAACAAATAGTGTCTCCATTTCTTCAAAGCCTAAAATATAGCATAAAACTCTTGATCATAAACAAAATATTTTTTTTAGCATCATTTAACTTCTCACTAAAATGGGCAACAGGCTTACCTTCTTGACTCAAAAAAGCTCATATGGCAGTGCCACTAGCATCACAATCTACCTGAAAGACCTTATTGAAATCTGGAAGGGCCAAAACAAGTTGCTCTGTAAATTTCTTCTTCAACATATCAAAACTTTTGGCTACTCCTATAGTCCACTTAAACACTTTTCTATCCCCTCTCATCGCTTCAGTTAGAGGTGCACAAATACTACTTAAATTATTAATAAAATTTCTATTAAAAATTGTTAGACCATGAAATGATCTTACCTTTGTAACATTCCTTGGGGTAGGCCATTCAATGATAGCTTTCACCTTCTTTGGATCCATTTTAACACCCTCTGTTGAGACAACAAATCCCAGATACACCAACTCTCTCTTCACAAAACTACATTTCTTCAAATTAATCAATAGCTTCTCCTCGCTTAGCTTCTCCAAAAAATTTTGGATATGCATCAAGTGCTCCTCCAATGTCTTACTGAAAATCAAAATATCATCCAAATAAACAATAACAAATTTTCCTAAAAACTCTTTCAATACCTCATTCATAAGTCGCATAAATATGTTCGGTTCATTGGTTAGCCCAAAAGGCATGACTAACCATTTGTACAAGCCCTCCTTGGTTTTAAAGGTTGTCTTCCATTCATCTCCTTCTCTAATCCAAATCTGGTGATATCCTCTCTTCAAATCTATCTTTGTGAAGTACTCAACTCCACTCAAACAATCCATAATTTCAGCCATTCTCGGCAATAGAAATCTATGCTTGATAGTGATCTTGTTGATGGCTCTAGAATCTATACACATCCACCATTCCACATCCTTCTTTGGTGCTAGTACTATAGATACTGCACATGGACTCAAACTCTCTCTAATGAATCCCTTCCACAACAACTCTTACACTTGTTTGTTCAACTCTTCACTCTTTGTTGGAGTCATACAATGAGCTGCCTTATTTGGAAAACTGGCTCTAGGAATCAAGTCCATTTGATGACTAATCTTTCTCACTAGAGGCAAACCTTCAGGTACGTTATTAGAAATAATAGCTTGAAACTCATTCAACAAATTTGAAACCTCTACAGGTACCTCAGTAGTATCTTCTTTATCAATTCTAGGGATCAATGCAAAACACATATGCTCATGCCTCATACCTTCTAGGAACTTTCTTCCATCAACCAAACAAATTCTTCCATTACTGCATACATTTTCCCCTACCTCTTTCAAGGGATTCAACTTAGGATGAACCCCTTCCTTTGTCAAAGAATAGGTGTTGGCATGTCCATCATGTACTACTCGCCAATCAAACTATCACGGTCTGCCTAACAACAAATAACAAACATCCATAGGCATAATATCACACAATACTTCATCATGGTAATTTCCAATCTTGAACCTTACTAGACATTGTTCATTTACCAATGCTTTATGGTCCTTCTACAACCAAGCAATCCAATATGGGTTCAGATGCCTTCTTCTCTCCAACCGCAACTTACTAACCATTTCTTCTGAAACAAGGTTATCAGTACTACCTCCATCAATAATAACATTGCAAACTTTACCTTCACACTTACATCTAGTGTGAAACAAATTGTTCCTTTGAATTGGCTCCTTCTCCTCATTCAGCAAGGCTCTTCTAGTAACAAGAACCTCTCCCCTTTTTGCATCCTTAGAATGTGAAGACTCGACATCTTCATCAACATGTGCAACTCGTGCAACTCGTGCATTACCCTCAGGTCTTCTATTTGTCTTTCCTTGATGTTGAGGACACTCATAGGCTCTATGTCCTTCTTCTCCACACTGGAAATAGGTTCCACGAAAGCCTCCTCTTCCTAGTCTTCGTCCAGATCTTCATCTTCCTCTTTGGTCTCCATTGTTCTAATCGTGAGGATGGTAGGTGTTATCTCCTTTCTGGTTCTAGCTGCTACTGGCACCTTCACCCTTCTTTTGATCTTCATTTTGACCTCCATATGACTGTCCACCGGTCTTTCCACCATGACCTCCACCTCGTTGTTTTTTCTCAAACCTCTTTTTCAACCGTTCTTCAACCTTTAGAGAAAACTGGTAAGCATCCTCAATGGTGGTCATTCTTACCAGTGCCAATTCTTCTTGTATGCTTGGATTCAACCTGTTAACATAATGAGAAACTTTCTCCTTATTCGCCTTAAAATGTCCTATCTGAATCAAGACCTTATGAAATTCCTCTGTGTATTCTTTCACTATCCTTGTTCCTTGCCTCAAGCTATGCATCTTCTTGAGCAGCTCCAATTCGTAATCAATTGGAATAAATTGTTTCTTCAATTTTGACACCATTTTGTCCCATATGGAAATTTTATCTTTCCCTTGTCTTCCTCTTTCTAACTAGACCTCTTTCCACCATATACTAGTGTGACCTTTCAATTTTTTCTTTGCAAACCTCACTCTGTGAGGATCTTCGATCTCCACAAACTCAAAAAATTCCTCCATGTCATTGATCCAATCAATATTCTTCAAATTTTAGATTTTCACTAAAATTTGAAACCTCCATTTTAGGTCTCTTCCCAATGCTTGAGATTACTCGCAACAATCTTCTTTCTCCAAGATCCATTGGATCCTGCTCTTCCTCTTCCATTTCCTCTTTTGTTTCATCTTCACTCTAATCTTTGTCTCATTGCACATCTCTTCTTTGAACCTCTTGTTGCAAGGTTTCTAATTGCCTTCTAAGGGCTCTGATTTCATCTCTAGGTGGATCTCTTCCTCCACCACCTCGGCCTCTGCCTCTACCATACTGGGCAAGTCTTGGAGGCATCTTGAACTCAACCCACACTCACAGGTCCTGTTGTAACTTCCTCACATTTGACGCTTCATTACAGGATCAGGAACTCTTGCTCTAATACCACTTGATGAGGGACACACCACCCAAAACCCATAGAAATCACAACAACAGATACCGACACAAAAGATGTAAGAAATAAAAATGACTCTTTCAATTATTTTCAGAAAATGAAATTACAGATTCAAAGCTTACATGCTACAGCCTCATGGGCTTGATTCATTATAATAAAATCAACTCTGAAAAGAAAATCTACTATTCAGAGCCACAATATGCACTATCGAGGCCACCTTCTACAACCCCCACTTTACCCTTTTTATTTTCCCTAATAACTGCCCTAGAATGTTCTAGAAAGTTCAAATTTCCCCTTTTTGTTTTGGCACCAAAAGTTCCACCATTTGATTTTTGGCCTAGGAAGATTTTTTTATGAAATTCACTTTTTAGAGGACCAACTTCACAGGGCCATAACTTTTGATCTGGGTGTATGATTTTCTATTATTGCATATCGTTGGAAATCTCTCGACGATCTCTACGACACATGAATCCACCATAGGTCCGTTCAGCCACTTTTTGAGTTGTTTCGGGGCCTCTAAAGTTTTATATCGGAATTTGAAGCTGCATTGCAGAAATTTCTCGGGACAAAAACTTTAATTTCTCCCAAATCATGTAGGGTATTAAGGTAATTCTTTCGTGACCGGAAATTTCTTTTAGTTATGCTCCTTGGGGTAAATTTTCAGGTCCATACGAGCCCATTTAGGCGGACTTACTAAAAATAGTAAGTGTATTTTTCGCTATTTTTTACGCCAGACTGTCTTACACCCCTTAAGTGCCATCATGGGACTCAAAAAACTGAAGAAAATAAAGAAAACAATTTTTTTGGGTGATGCAAGATTGCCCTACACCGCTAGATGCTCCTGCATCAAGAAGACTGTTGTGTCTATATCTGATGGTTGTGCTTTCTGGGTAGCTAAGGGTGCCAATGCTTTGGAGATGAAGCTCACATCTAAGAAAACAATGTTATGGAACCAAAGGCTTGGCCATATTGGTGAGAAGGGTCTTAAAGCCGTAAAAAATAAGAGCCTTGTTGAAGGCCTTGATGATTGTGATCTAGAGTTTGTCTTTTGTGAACACTATATATATGGAAAACAACACTGTGTTTCTTTTTATTCTCGTCCTCATAAATATTCTAGGGTTTTGGATTATGTGCATTTTAATGTGTTTGGTCCAGTTAATATTCCTTCATTGTCTAAATCTGTGTATTTTTTCTCATTCATAGATGACTATTATAAAAGGGAATTTGTGTATTTCCTCATAAGTAAATATGAAGTTTTTAGTCGGTTTAAGGAATTCAAATTCTTGGTTGAAAATAAGACTGGTAGAAAAATCAAATGCTTGAGGATGGATAACGGTGGTGAGTCTTGTTCCATAGAATTTGATAGGGTTTGTAAGGACCATGGGATCAAAAGACATAAGACAACTCCATACACCCCACAACAAAATGGAGTTGCATAGAAGATGAATAGAATGTTGATGGAGAGGGCTAGGAGTATGTTGAGTGGTGTTGACCTTGAATAGAAGTTTTGGGCTAAAGTTGCAGCCACTACTTCACCTCTTATTGAAAGGACACCCATTGAGGCATGGTCTGGCAAGAAGCCCTCAATGAGACATTTGAGTCTTTGGTTGTGAGGCATATGCTCATGTGCCCAATGTGAAGAGATCGAAGTTGGAGAACAAGGTAGTGAAGTGTATCTTCATCGATTATGGTGTCAGTGTGAAAGGGCACAAGATTTTGGATCTAATTGTTGAAAAGGTGCTCTACAGTAGAAGTGTGATCTTCCGTGAGCTGAAACCTTCCATAGTTGATCTACAACCAGAGAAGGAAGAGAATAAGATGGAGGTAGTTCAAATTCCACCTAATCTTGAGAGATATGAACTACACACTCCTAGTGGACCTAATGATGAGGAGAGCTCTAATAGCTTTGAAAGCTTTGAAGAAGAGCAAGAACCTCAACCTCAATATTTGAACATGTCTACATGAGAAAGGTGGTAACCTGGTAGATTTGGGTATTCTGTGTTGGATTCTAGTTGTATCTTTGCTTTGATTGCTAACATTTATGAGCCTAGGATAGTTAGAGAGGCTATGGGTAAATTCCTCGATGGAAGCCATGAATGAAGAGATGGCGGCATTGAAAAATAATGCTACATGGGATATGGTACTTTTTCCAGAAGGACTAAAAGTCATTGGATACAAATGGGTGTTAAAGAATAAAATGGGTCTTGATGGTAGTGTTGAGAAGCATAAGGCAAGGTTGGTCCTGAAAGGATATTCCCAAGTGGAGGGAATAGATTATGGGGAGATTTTCTCTCCTATTGCTAAGTTGACAACCATTTGATTCTTGTTATCACTTGCAGCATCTTATGACCTTGAAGTCAAGAAAATGGATGTGAAGACAACTTTCCTTCATGGTGGCTTGGAGGAGGAAATTTATATGTCACAGCTAGAGTATTTCGTTGTGAAAGGTAAAGAGAATCTAGTCTACAAGTTGAGAAAATATTTGTATGGTCTGAAATAATATCCTAGGATGTGATACCAAAAGTTCAACACCTCTATATTATCCTTGGGATTTCTGAGATCCAAATCTGACCATTGTGTCTATTACAAGACTGATAATGGTCACATTCTCATTACTGTCCTATATGTGGATGATATGTTATTCATTGGGAATGGAAAATATGATTTCAGATTTGAAGTCTCAGTTGTCAACAAAGTTCGAGATGAAATATTTGGGTACAGTGAGGTATATTCTAGGGATTGAGATCAAAAGAGATAGAGCTAACAGAAATATTTGGTTAATCCAAAGCAAGTGCATGAACTTTGTGTTGGAGATATTCACCATGACTACTTGCAGACATATGAGTGTTGTAGTTGTACAAGGGACGAATATTTCTGTGTAGGATTGTCCAAAATATCCTACTGAGATGGAGGAAATGACCAAAGTTTCTTATGCAAGTATTGTTGTCAGCTTGATGTATGCTATGGTCTATACAAGACCAGACATTTCCTAAGTAGTGAAAGTCCTTGGTCAGTTTATGGCTAATCCTTGATAGGTGCACTAGGAAGCAGTAAAGAAAGTGTTTAGGTACTTTCTACCCTATGTTTTCATGGTTATCCTACTAGACCTCAACATTTAGTGAGCATTCATGGATATGTGGATGCAGATTGGGCAAGTGACATTGACAGTAGGAGATCCACCGGTGGGTATATTTTCATGATGTTTGGTGGTGATATTAGTTGGATGAGTAAGCGGTAGGTTGTAGTCGCTTTGTCCACTACTGAAGCAGAGTACATGGAAGCTACTCGTACTTGTAAAGAATCCATTTTGCTCAAGAGACTATGTTTAGATATTAGTTTTGATGTAGGATAAACTACTATCAATTGTGACAATCAAAGTGCTATATGTTTAGCAAAAAATCCTACTTTTTATGCTAGAACAAAGCACATTGATGTGTAATTTCATTTTGTTCATGATATGGTGGAATATGGAAAGGTGAACTTGGAAAAGGTGGACACTTTGGTGAATGTTATAGATGCACTGACGAATCCAGTGAGTACAGAGAAGTTTAGATGGTGTGTCAGTTCAATGGGCCTTGTGGCTTGAGTAGTGATACAGAGACTCCTGTAAAGTCTTCAACAAGTGGGATAATGTTAGGATTAAGGTGTCTCAACCTTAGTGACTCCCATGATTAATTATTTAATTATTTGGCCCTAAGTTGTTGATTTTGTTTATTAAATGTAAAAATAATTGTTCCCAAAGTTCTAAGTCACTTTGTGGGACCCAATAGAGAGTTGGTATCCTAAATGCAAGGTGTGAAAAAAATTGTGACACTTATCACATGGGTGCTCAGTTGGGAAGTAGCAAACATTAAAACCTCTAAAAGGTGCACCATGTTGACAAGTGGCAATCTATTTTGGAAGAAAGCATTGGTGGGGTCCACTTGTGTGAGTGTTTACCTCTTTGAAAAAGCAAAAGCAAGGAAAGGTAACACTTGTCACCTAATAGCTCATTTGAGCATTGTGAATTGTGAAAACCTCAAGGAGGAGCACCATGATGCCATGTGGCATTTTTTTGACTTGTTGACTGATGCTTGAAGAGGAAAGTTGCTAAACAAAGACAAAGTTGTCACTCGAAGTGACATGAGTCAAGGTTGAGTTCTAATTTGGCAGTTGACTTGATTTTCTCTATGGGACACCTAGTATGTGAGGTTGCTTGATTTTTTGAGGTGCAAGCCTTGCATGTGCTTGCATTTTGTTGTATGTTAGTGCACGTGCAGGCATGTTTGACAAGTTGCTAATCAGGTCACTTGGGACTCATGCATGTTGTCAGTTTCAATTTGCATGCATGCAGAGATTAAGAGATTGATACATGGAAATGTTCAACACCCATGTATGAGAAGTATATATTGATATCTTAGTGCATTTGTTGTATGATGAGAATATTATAATATTTTTATGTTGTTAAGTTTCCAAATTCACTCTAGAACTTGTATCATAGTGGATAAACACCCACAAGAGTGTAGACTTTGAGATTTGTATTATAATACTTTATTACAGTAGTACAATTGATCTATGCTTTGTTGTGTGGGTTTTTTCCCGAAAGGGTTTTCCCATGTAAATTCTATGTTGTGTGGTTTAATGCTTTAAATCTGAAATAATTGAATGAATGTGCAATCATAAATGTTAACTATAAATGTTAAAAGATTTGAAATAAATTTTTGCAACCCTCTCCTGGTTGATTTGCATTATGGAATGTTTTTGCATTCAACTTTCCTTTCAAGTTCTCATTTTACATCATCATATCCATTGTGGAGGTAGAAATACAAAAATGGGGTTTGAATTAGGCAAGCCAATATGCGACAAAAACCTTCCCCATCTTTCATGTGTGCTAGTTCTTAGATTTGAATCAAAATGGAGGAAGATTGAAGACTAATTGTTCATTCATGCATTCAAGCCCTACAAATTATCAAGTCAAGGAAAGTGGATTTTATCAACAACAGACAAAGTTTTGACAATGACCTTGGGAGAGAAGGACTTGCAGATCAAGGGCAACAAGAATGTGAAATCGAATCTTGAATAGTAGTAAGCTAGTCTAGGTCACCCATGCCCTTGTCCAGCTAATTCAACACCAAATCTATATTCTAGGTTCTTATGTGTCTACTCCCCGCTATTCTAGAATTTTTTTCTATCTTTCTATTCTATATTTATTATAAATCATCACAATTTGCTACATTTTCATTAGTAACCTAGGAACAACATTGCATCATATAATTCAAGAAATTAAATGTCAATTAATCACATCCACATCATCCTCTCACATACACAAAAGGACTAAAACCTTGATCCACCATTCTAGCTCTTCCATTGAGGTTTGTAGCCAAGTGGATATTGAGATCATTTTTAATCCTTAATGTCCCTAATTGGAAGAAGTGTGATTTAGGATCTAGATCCCTTTTTCCAATCAAATAGATGCAAAGTCTTAATATTATTATGACACTCTCACCTTCATGTACTTAGTTTTCTATTACTATTTAGAATAAGATTGAGTCATCTTCATATGTTTTTGGGAGAGTTGAAAGTTGTTTACATGTTGTTTTGAGTCCAAGAATAATCAAACTCTCAAGATCTTGCATATATGTTAGATCTTGTGAGAGGTAGGATATCTAATATGCTAGTGTTAGTATATTTGGATATAGGTACTTTCCTATCAAGTCAATAATTTGTTCTCAATTTATGTTATTTATTTGAATTGCAGTAAATATAGATTATGTCATTTCCACAAAATTTTGACTTAATATTTAAGAGAGATATTGTGGGATTACAAAAACTCAAGCAAGGGCCACTTGAGGTAACTGTAATGATCCTTCTAGTTTAGGTTCTTGCTAACAATGGAATAAATTACTAAGTTATATTTCCTTATTTAAAGTTGAATTTGAATTGTTGAAGTAGTAAATAATTGTTATCACAGTTATTTTAAGTAATTGCAACACATTTGAATCATTAATCACCATCCTCATAAGATAATTTACCTACAGCAATTGTTATGCAGTTATTTTTTCTTCTTGATAAATTTAATTTCAATTAAGTTTTCTTTCAAATGAAGTTTCTTTTGTTGACTCTTATACACAATTGATTAGGAAAACTTAGAATTATTAGTTGCACATATAACTTGCTAGCACCATCCAAGAAATTATGATTCCCTGGTTGATAAATTAAATATAGCACATCTAGGTCAGTGAATTGCTTAATAAGGGATCTATTTGTCTATTGAGTTGTATGCATGCATTTCCTACATCAATTTATTGAACATAGATAGATATAGACAAATATCTCATTCATCCATCTATTTGAGCCTCTTTCTATAAATAGAAGCCTTCATCATTCATTTTAAAAAAGTTTATTGCAAGTAACTTCATGCTATCACTTTGCTTCTATAATCTCCACTACAACTAGGTTATGCTAAAATAATTTTAGAGTAATCCACATCTCTATCTACTTAGGGTGTATCAATAGGTGCATCCTATTTAGCTCAATAATGGAGTTTTAAGATGTTTAGGGTTATTATTTGTGTTTTATACATTTATCTTATTCTATTTTACTTCATTTATTTTTCATATCCTCATTTTGGTAATGCCTAGTGGAACCCACATCCCTATTTTAACTTATTTTCCAGGGTTTTTGTTGAATTGTTAGTTGTGTGTTCTAGTTCTATTCTAAGCTTTGTGATTCAATGCTTCCATAGCGACATAATGCACTTTTCTTATGATTTTCAACACCTTTGCTACATCCTACAACACTTCTGCAATGACTTTTCAATATTATGTTTTGAATTACAATAATTTTGTTCTAAGAAATTGTGCCTTCATTTTTCTTATATTTTTAGGTGTCTTTGGTGCTAACCCTTGATTTGTTCTCTTTCTTTTTGTATTTTTGTTAACCCTCTACAAGTTTTTCTAATACATTATTGCAAGTGTTAGGATTTTCTATTTTGGTGCTCTTTTATATTTGCATGTTTTCTTAGGGTTTAGGGTTCTATTGCTAATCTTAGGTGTTTTTTGTACATGTTTGGGCATCTTAATAATTTATTTTATAGGTTTATTTAATTTATTTTTTTGGAGGTTTTGTATTGGGCATCCTAGGGTTTGTAATAGGTTTTAATAATTTAGGGTCTCATAGGGTTATTCCTTCTTAATTTTTCAAGGGACTTAGATTTGCTAACTTTAGTGATTTTTTGGGTATTTTGGAGCTTCCTAACACTCTATTTTGTAGGATTTTTAGTCTTTATTTAATAAAAAATATGATTAGTTCTAGTTTTATCTTTCATGTTTAGTTTTTCTACAAATTTGTTCCTATGCATCAATTTTTGCTAACTCTATATCGACTTTCTATGGCTTTGTACAGACTTTTGGCACCTTTGTATAGACCTCCTACACCTAGGCAACAACTTCTCATGCTTGTGTAGCGACTCCTAGCATATTTGTACAATAGAAATACACTTTTTTGTAGGTATAACTTTAAGTTTTTATCTTTCATTCCATGCTTCTATATCATTAATTTGTACTTTTGTTCAAACTTTTCGTACCTCTATTTTATAAAGTTGCACTTCTATTACATTATGTTTCATTTTTTGGTTTTTTTGTTTTAAGCTAACATTTGGACTAACCTTAGTGGTGTAGTTGGTTTATACCTATCAAAGATCAAAAAATTGAGACTACTATCCCGTGGTTTTGCAGATTTGTTTGTCTAAGGTTTCTTATTTTCCACTAATTTAGGAACTAAAGTTAGATTAATTGGTTAAATAACCTTTGTTTGATTTCTTTGGAAGAGTGTGTAGATGTATGCTCTCCCCTTGCTCCTAGTCATTCTTGGGGATCATATATCTCATATTTCATTATTTTTGTTTTAGATTAGATCCTAGGACTTGCTAATTTTGTATGTATGCTCTCCCCTCACACATAGTGTAATCTTGATTATCAAAATCACCTATCATTTTCCTTCCCCTTAGGATGCTTTCTTGTGTATTTCATCACCCCAAAGGATGACCTCAACCACGTGTTACCAATGGGATATATAAAGGGGGGAGAACAAAATTTGTACCCTAATCTTGTTGTGTCATGTTTAGTGAAGCCTTTATGTTTGGGCGATTCTAGTATAAGAGGTGGAAGGTAGGTTTGTGATTTCCCACCGAAAGTTCATGATCCATGCTTGTGATAGATTAGTGTTCATTATTGTACCTCACGTACCCTTCTAATATTTATAGGACTCCCTAGAGACCTTGTACAACCTAGAATAAGACCATTCGACTGTTTCCTAGTGTAGTGTAGTGTAGTGTATCATGCCTTAAGCTAGTAACTATGTATCTCCTTGAGAAAAGGTATAAAATCTTTCAAAAAGGTCTTAGGAACTCCAAGAAAATGGAAAAGGTGAGCCTTTCTACCATAAAATCTCTAGCTATGCACTCCTGAAAGATAAGTGTTTAGCACTAATCTTTAGCCTTTCACTGGTGGGCCTACACTTAATATACACTCCCACTTGACTTTTTTTTTAGGATGTGTTAATGTGCTTGATGTGTCTTCATATGAGAAACTATTAAAATCCATTCAACCTTTATCACCTAAAAATTTTGGTCAATCAATGTGTTTTTTTGTGTGTTAATATCTCTTTCCAAAATCAAATCACCACACCTATATTGTAGAATCGTGCCTTTTCCATACCCTTATGTCCTTTCCTTGCACCCTGTTGCACTTGCACTCTGTCAAACTACACCTACATTGCACCCTACTCCACTTGCACTCTATCAAACTATGCTATGTTGCTCCCTTTTACGCTTGTGCTCTGTCAAACTATGCATGTGTTGTGACTTGTGCTTGTGCTTTATCAAATAATGCTTGCATTTCTCCTTACTATGCTTGCGCTCTACCAAACTACACCTATATTTCTCTATATTGTGTACTTGTGTCCTATCTTACAACACCTGCATTGCATTAATCTACAGCGCATCATTATCCTAGCTTGGTAAAAAAATAAACATTGCAGTTTTAAGGGTAGACCTAAATTTTTCATCTTACACCATCACCATCATCATTATCCAAAAATTTAGCCAATTTGTTCAAACCCATATTCATCATTCCAAATTTGTCCCCCTCCATTTTGGTCATCCATAATCTCTACTCTAGATATTATCGTTAGCTCATCCTAATCCACCTTATTTATTTAGCATCCATCAAATCATCATGCTACCCTCACTCTAATTTTCAACCTTCGATATTCATGAAACCATAATATTTCCTATTATTACATCATTATAACAAATAATATTCTCATTATTTGATCACCCCTTCATTAAAATTCTATCCACTACGAAATCAAATTTGTTAAAAATCAAAATCTAGATCCTTATATCTTTTATCTCGAGCTTGTAAGTTGCTTAAGAATTTTCCTATCTTAAGTAAAATATTAAGTTATCCCTTCATTTTGGATCATTTATCTTGATAATTTAGCTACCTCATGTTAAGTCTTCAAAAATCCCCTATCCTTGAATCTTTCTTAGGAAATTTCCTATCATAAGTAATAAAGGATATATCCAAATCATACCTATCACTAAGGATCTAGACTTTGCTTGTTTTTAGTTGAAAAAAGGATCTTAGGTCTAGTGTGTAGATCACTAAGATCAATTTTTTTTCAAATGAACATTAGAAGCCAAATCAGCAAGGGAAGGAGATTGGCTAACAACCTAAAAGGAGATCCAATCTACCTTAGATCTAGTTTATTTATTTCTTGATTTGATTTAATGTGGATTTATTGAATTAATTTGACTATGTAACCTAATCTAGAAACTTAATTTTTCTATACTAATGAAACTAAAATCCTAGAAATAGAAGGTAGATCTGTGGAAGGAAAAATACTATTCATTTGTGATATGAATATGGGGCCAAAGCAGAAGGTCTAGGGCATGGCATGCCCTATACTAGGTTCCTTCTTTTGAGGACTTGATTTTCCAAGCCTATAACTCCTAGTGTGCACTCTATATTTTTTCTCTACAACTTTCCATCTTCGAGCCTAAACCTACAAAATCACAACAAAGAGAGGAAATGGGTGGCTATATAGAATTTTTCTTAGGTCAAACCCCCATTTTGGTATTTCTACCTCCATGAATAGCCAATTGATTGATTGATAAAATATGTGTGCTCTTAACCTTAAGTGCATCTAAGGATACCTACTCAAATTTGTTAGAGAAGGATTACTAAATGACATAAATGAGATCAACCCAAGAGAAAGTCAAATACCCTTAGGAAAATCTAAAATGTAGCAATACCTTTCTTAGGGAAGCAAGTAGATCAAAGTCTGAAGATTAGAACACTCCAAAAATAAGTTATTAGGTGCTTGAAAGAAGCCAAAGCTATCTCCAAAACCTAGATTCCATCATGTCCTTCCATTGGCATCAAACTCCAATCATTGTAGAAACTTGATTAATTCTAAAATTCTTCTTGAAAACCTATAATAATGAATGTATTTTGGTAGATTCTTGTTATCCTATAATTGCTTCTCCTTAATTTTGAAATAATAATTCATGTTTATATAATGGAACTTGTTGGTTTTTTTTCTTGCAACCCCCAATCCCAAGGAAAATCACAATGCCTAAACCAAGAGATCAAGAGGTTAAGACAAAGGTCTTGCACTATCAACACATCAGGGACAAGAAAGGCTAGCGAATAAGGCTATAATCATCCTTCTACACTTTGAGCTCCACAAGACTCAGGAGGGTGTTCCTAATTAAATATTTTCTCATACGATAAGACAAATTCTAAACAAAACATTATAGATTTCTAACATGTGGACGGTTCTCAGATTAATGTATAAATGGTTTTATACATTTTATTACATTTAGGAATGATCTCTTTACACCTTGAATAAATATTGAGAACAAATATGTTAAGAGAAATATTCATCTCAGATACACAAATGAGTTACAACTAGATCATTCCCAAGCATAACCCATGTGTTCTTTAATCTCCATGAAGATACAGAAAACCAAAAATAAGTTAAACCTAAAAATGGAAAAGATTCATTAAGTTTTTGAATGGTGATTCCTTCCAGGGTTTTCACAAAAGAAGCATACTAGACCAATGCCTTGTCCATAACAGAGTCGATGAAATAACCTATCTGGTAATAGCCTAAACACAAATTCAGTAACCATTAAATCATTATTGCATTATAATAATGAGGTCCCTTTATGACACATCCGCAACATTCTTATAGATCTTGAATGCAACATAATATATTCATCATTTAACTGAAAGCACACTTTAACCTATTTTTTGAACAAGAGCCATCAACTAAATACTTGTTATAGCAAATGTGCAACAAAAACCATTATAATCTTTGATTATTTTGATTAAAAACATAATGCATACATTCTGGAGACATTATAGTATGACACAATTCTTCCAAAGCTACAAACTGATTTACTTGCCATTAACAAGATGGATTACAACATTGCACTCTAAAATTTGAAGAACTCTTAGCCTAGAGACAACCCTGTACAAAATTACAATATCTTCAACTTGGAGAACTTGGAACCCCTACAAATGACGAAAACTACAATATAAAGAAGAGAATAAACTCAGATTGAATCTCTTTCTGACACTTGTCACCAACTGAACCTTTAGATCTACAACAAATTTGCATTTAGAGAATGCCTCTTTACTTCTCTATTTTCCCTCCTCTTTTCTCTTCATGCTTGCAACTGAAAAGTTCTTTTTCACTTTGCTTGTCTTCATTCTTGTGCATATCCTTTACCTGGGTGTAAAAATAGTTTTATTGTTTCAATTTCACTTGGCAAATGAAAAAAATCACTTTTGGGTCAAAACCCATTTCACTGAAAATTTTCAACCTACAGGCCCCTGCTTTCCATACTCAACTCTTTTGATAATTGCAACAAGATTCAAAATACTTGCAGGTCACTTTTTATTAGTACTGGGTGTTTCTAACTTGTTGGAAGCTTCAAAAATGGTCAAAACATATTTTTTCCCCCAAGTCACAAGAAATGCTCAAGGAAAGTTTTGGAAGGCAAGAAACTTCAATTCTAGTTGTAAAAGGTCCCAAAATGTTGGTAAAAGCACTCGGACATGAATAGTTCACATTGTAGCAATTTTGAAATGAATTTCAAGCTAAAAATGAAAGAGAACAGCTCCAACAATGGCACCAAATAAATTATAGGTCGTTTTTAAGCTTACTAGCAACACAAAAAGACTCAAAACACCATTAAAATTGTTGCCCCAGAAACATAAATGGTTGATGCACCTTTCTGGAGGTTGAAATAACATTTTCCAACCTGCAAATGCATTTTAAAATCTGCCCCTAGCTAAAAAAGTGATTATAGATTAATTTATGCCCCTTCCACAATGAAAATATCCTCCTCACAGTGATGATTTATTCAAAACACCTAGAAAAAATGGCAATGAACATTCATCACCAAATCTTGCAAAGTAATGGCCAAACATCACTTCCCCACACATCTCCCTGCTTCCCCGCTCACATTTGCTGATGGCAGCAATATTGTCGCAAGCTGGTGGGCAAGCACTAAAGAGAGCACAAAAAATATTTTGTTGCCTTCTAAAGTTTGAATAAATTCATTTAAAAAATACTTTACTCCCTCTCCACGCTTGCTCGCTAGCTTCTGTTGACAGCAGCAAGAGCTGTAGCGGGCTAGGGGGCAAGGCAAGACATAAAGTTTAAACTTTACAAAGTTTGTAATATTAAATTTTTCCCTCAAACTCTCATTCACATGCATATTTACCTTTTAATAACATTTAAAATATTTAGAATACTTTAAATATTAGCTTTTGAAACATTAGTAAATATGCCAATTTTTAATTTCACCTGCCGACCAAATGAGGAAAATTAACTAAGTGCAAATGGGGACCCCTAGAGTCATGATTTTTTGTGAACGACCATAATCAATTATTTAAAACATGGGTTTTAAATCAGATTTTGCCCAACAATTAGAATTTAGGTACCTCCTTTGTAAATTGGTCTGCTGGATGTGTTCACCGCAACCGAAACACATTAAAATAATGCATCATATAGACTCCATTTTTTATGAAAATGGAATTAAATATGTTTTAGACCAAACCAAGAAATGGGTTGCCTTCAGAATTGTGAAATTTGTAACTTTCCAGAATACCAAATTTAGCATGTCGCAGTCAGAAAAGCATTACATATCCCATCAAAACTCATCCAAGGAGCACAAAACTGAGCAAGTGTACTACCATATGTATCAAGAAACATTCTACCATGTGGATTTTCAAGATGACCCTTGAGTTACAAAATTTTAATCGGCGAAGGTGGACTCCGGGATAGATTTAGTAGTATGTTGACCTAACCTCTGTTGACACATTGAAAGGACATAGGCATTTCAAATTTGTAAAATTTGAAGATGCCATCAGAACTTAGAATAAGTTAAAGTGTAGGGTGACTCATTTAATTTTAAATTTTCAAGATTAATTTACCACGAAGGCCCAAATTTCAAACTACATCTTTGAAATTAGAGACTAAAAAATGGGAAATTAAATTTTTCGGGAAAATACCTGGTCTAGGGCAATGGGGTTCCCTAGTCCAACTCTTTTGCACTTAATAAAATTAAAATTTTGCAGTTTAGGGTCTGGTATAATTAGGACTTCTCCAAGATGAGAGCACTTGTCAAAGTCATTTTGATGATGTTAAATTGATGACATTTTCTAAGGCAGTATAGACACATTCTCCTGGGTTGATAGGAAAAGTTAGGGCTAGGAAATGTCTAAAATGCATTGATGGGAAGGTCACTAAAGTGAGTTCTAAATAGAGTGTTAAGTTGTAATTTTTCCTTAAAGGAAGTACAATTTTCGATGCTACAACTTGATACAAGTTTGTTCTTGTATTCGTCATCCCTGGTCATCTACCTTATCAATCAAAAATACAAAAATACAAAAATTTAATCACTCCCATCATAATTCTTCATTGATTTAAGGTTAAAATTATTTTCACATAATCATTTTCCAACCCATAACAAATTTATCTTAAACATCCATATCATCTCATTACCATTTAAAACTTAGGTCCAAACAATCCTAACATACACATCCTTCAAAATCATTAAAAAAATCAACCATACCCAAAACATCCATATCTAAAAATATTTTAAAGTCAATCTCTTGTATTCCAACCACTAAGGACCAAGCTAAAAAAGAAGATGGAATCCTATGAACATTCCATCATAGATATCACAGATCAACCATCATCACCTCATATTGAAGAGATCTATGTTGACCAAATTGAACATTCTCATAGGTTGCAATAATTTTTCCAAGACCCCCCTAACCAAGAGATGATGAAAAAATCTTTGAACTTGAAAAGATACCATTGTGTTAGACATCATAAAAAGGGGGCTAAAGTTCCATCAAGATTTTATATTTCACAAATTATGAGACAAGATCCTTTTATTGTCCCCTTATCATCAATCCAATGTGTAGATAGAATTTGGGGGCCCCAATCTCTTCCTCATCATCTCTCCCACACATTCAATATTTCGCAAACATCCCAACTAGTCCTAGAACTAGTCATAACCTATTCAAACATATCTTCCTAACTAGGATTTAATATCCAATCTAATATCACCTACCAATTTACTCAACCAACCATACCCATCCAAAAATCTACCCAACCTAACATAACACCCACTAATAATGAAAACTTCATCCAACATCAAATATCCCATACATCAACATATCAACAAATTAATCCCTTACATCAAATACATCCCAAAAACATTTAACATCCCCATCTCCACATCTCAACATATCAACCCATAATTCTCAAATCAAAACACTTTAAATTCCAATAATATCTCAACACCTTTATACCAACACCAAAACCAACAACATCACCACATGTCCAATCCTATATCCAATAATACATCAAACATTGAACTTTCCCAAGAATTGTAAGGTATGAAGAATATGATATAAGAGATTCAAGTAGGTCACTAGAAGAAGACTTATAGGTTTGAGGATATATATCCTTACCCCTTTCCCAAAAATTATGAAGTATCTATAAGGAAGCTAAGGTAGTAGAACAACTTCCTACACTAATCTTGAGAGGAGAATAATGCAAAACTTTTTATAGATCTTTAACAGTTACAGAAACTTAAATAGAATAAACATAAATATCATGCATACCACGACACAATGATTTACGTGGGGAAAACCCTTTCGGGAAAAAAACCCCATACTCCAAAAGTCACCCAATATATTATTCAGAAATCACAAAGATTACAATATACTTGCAGAGCAAGCTTCTCAAAGGAGTATCACCACTCAGAGATCCAGAGACAACACGACCGCTATCAGACTCTTAGAATACATCACTCTCTCTCTCTGCCACAACCATAATACAATGCCCTCATAAAATAGGGTTACATTCTAGGGAAAGATAGGCCAACAAAATACCACCATTAGATCTAAAACCTAATAATGAATGGTCCAAATTTACAATATATTATTATTTAATGTATGTCAGCCATTTTAGGAGTTTCCTGAAAAAGTTAACACGCTCACACTTTTCTCTTTGTTGCCATTGCATACACCTAAAAGTGTAACTAGGAAATATATATAAATATATATACATCCTATCAACAATAAATCGTATGTAATTGCAAGGTTGAGACACATTTTCCCAACAAATCTCCCACTTATCGAACACCTTGCAAGAGAAACGTGAGGGTGTAAACATCGTCTCTTTAATTGTTAGGGGCGAAAGGCCCATAGTCTCTGAACACCATCTAAACTTCTTTGTGCTCATAGGATTAGTTAAAGAATCAACAACATTCATCAAAGTCTCTACCTTAACCAGCTTCACCTTGTTATCTTCGACCATATCTCTAACAAAATGATATTGTACATCAATGTGCTTGGTATTGGCATGAAATGTTGGGTTCTTGGCTAGACATATCGCACTCTAACTGTCACAATAAATTGTCACTACACCTTGTTTTATTCCAATATCTAAACATAGACTCTTAAGCCAAATGGCTTCTTTACAAGCATGAGTAGTTGTCATATACTCTACTTCAGTAGTGGACAAAGCAACCACAACCTATCACTTACTCATCCAACTAATTGCACCACCAAATAAAGTAAACACGTAAGCACTAGTGGATCTTCTGCTATCAACATCACCTACCCAGTCTGAATCCACATAATCATGAATATCAAGGGAAATATCATCTTTATTCATATTATTGTGATAACATAAGGAATAATCTGAGGTACTGTGCAGATATTTGAAGACTCTTTTAACTGCATCCCAATGAACTCTACCATGATTAGACATATATCTAGAAAGAAATCCCACTGCTTGGGAAATGTCTAGTCTAGTACAAACCATAGCATACATAAAACTTCCAATTGCACTCTAGTAAGGCACTCTACTTGTGTCTTCCATCTCCGATGGGGATGTTGGACAATTTGAAATAGATAACTTTGTTCCAGCTGAAATAGGAACACACAATGGTCTACAATCTTGCATATCAAACCTCTGTAAAATTGAATTGACATACTTACTTTGGCCAAGCCATAGCTTTCTATTCACTCTATCTCTTTTAATTTCTATCTTAAGAATGTTCTTAGTTGCACCAAGATCTTTCATTTCAAACTTAGCAGCAAGTTGAGATTTTAGTTTTGAAATCATACCTTTCCCTTTACCAATGAATAACATATCATAAACATATAATGCAATAAATAGGAAACGATTACCATTAGTTTTATAATAAACACAATGATCTGATTTAGAATGCTCAAATCCCAAACTCAACACATATGTATCAAATTTTTGGTACCACATCCTAGGACTCTATTTTAGGCCATACAAATATTTCTTCAATTTGCAAACCAACTTACTTTTACTTTTCACCACGTAGTGCTCTAGCTGTTTCATCTAAATATCCTCCTCCAAATCACCATGAAGGAAAGTAGTTTTCACATCCATTTGCTCAACCTCTAAATCATAAGTAGCAGCAATAGAAAGAAAAAATCTAATCGATTTCATTTTTGCAACATGAGAGAATATCTTGCCATAATCAACACCCTCAACTTGAGAGTAACCCTTCGCAACCAAACTTTCTTTATACTTCTCAATACCTTCATCTGAACCAATATTTTTCTTGAACACCCATTTACAACCAATAGGTTTTCGTCCTTCAGGCAATGGTTCAAGATCCCATGTATCATTCTTTTTCAAAGATTCCATTTCTTCATCCATAGAAATCTTCCAGGATTATGCATCATTTATACCTAGTGCCTCTTCTACAAATATGGGTTCATCCATGTTAGTATTCAAAGAAAAAATACATCTCCAATCATCAAGTGAATACCTTTCAGGTGGTTGTCTATGTCTTGTGGACCTACGAACAACTCGAGTTGGAGGTTCTTCCTCCTCTTCTGAAGATCTAGAGCTAGATGAGCTCTCCTCAACTTCTTGTCTATCCTTGGGCCTCGATTCAACTTTCTCAGGAGTAGGAGGAAATTGAATCACATCTTCTTGTTTACTTTGTTCTAGCTGCAATGTAACAGAAGAAGGCTTAGTTTCTCTAAAAATAACACTTCTACTATGAATTACCTTTTGTGCAACAGGATCCCAAAGCTTGTATCCTTTCACACCATAACTATATCCGATGAAGATACATTTCATAGCCTTTTTCTCCAACTTTGTCTACTTCTCCTTTAGCACATGTGCATATGCCTCGCAACCAAAAACTCTAAGATGTCTTAATGAAGCCTTGCGACCCGACCATGCCTCTATAGGTGTCTTACCAACAAGAGTTGAAGTAGGAGACTTGTTAATCAATTAATAGGCAGTGGCAACAGCTTCAACCCAAAACCTTTGTTCAAGACTAGCACCACTCAACATACTCCTAGCCTTCTCCATCGGTGTCCTATTCATTCTTTCAATAAATCCATTCTTTTGTGGAGAATACGGAGTTGTCTTTTGTCTATGAATACCACAATCTTTACATAATAGATATCAAAATCATTAAAGAAAAATTCATCACCATTATTAGTCCTTAAACATTTTATTTTCTTTCCAGTTTGCAATTCAACCATTGCTTTAAATTCTTTAAATCGACTAAAAACTTCATATTTACATTTTAGAAAATATACCCATGTCCTACTATAATCATCAATAAATGAAACATAGTATGTCAATTTACCAATCAAAGGAACGTCTACAGGACCAAACACATCAGAATGAATAAGATCTAATACACCACAAGATTTATGAGAACTTGAGTAAAATTGAATGCAGTTTTGTTTTCCATAAATGCAATGCTCACAAAAATCAAATTTAAGACTACAATCAGACAGACCTTCAACAAGGTTTTTATCTTTCAAGGTCTTTAGACACTCTTCTCCAATGTGGCCAAGTCTCTGGTGCCATAACATAGTTTTCTCTACAGGTAACTTTGTTTCAGAAGAAAGAGAACCCTTAGGTACCCAAAATCCATGGCCATTTGTTGAAGGTGAAACCTTCACTTCTTCCACAGACTTGCTATGCACAGAAGTACTATTGCACTCAACAGTGCATGCACCAAGCTTATACAATGTGTCATATCTAACACCTCTAGCAATCACCATAGCACCTCTTACCATCTTGCATCATGCATCAGAAAACACTTCCTACACACCTGCATCTATTAGTTTGCTCACAGATATAAAAATTTGTGCTAAACTAGGGATATGCAACACACCAATAATCTTTTTTATTCTACCATCAAGAAACCTGATCTTAACTTTACCATGGCCAACAATGTCTAAATCAAAATCATCACCCAAGTACACCTAACCTCCATCAAATTCTTCATATTCAGAAAACCAATCTCTATTAAAGGTCATATGGAAAGATGCGCCTGAGTCAATTAACCATGCATCATTACCTACACGAGTTGCCAAAGCTGCAATGAATGTGTCACCATCTTCCTTCTCAGACTCAGAATCAAAATCAAATTTCTTATTTTGTTTCTTCTTTTCTTTTGTGCATTCCTTATGAACATGTTTGGGCTTACCACAGTTCCAGGAAATAACTTTGGACTTTCCATGAGATTTAAATCTCCTCCCAAACTTAGATTTTTCATGCTTCTCATTATTCTTGCCTTTTTCCTTAGGTCTTCCATGATTATTTAGGGCCTCCTTGGCACTGATGGATACCTTCCTCCTGATCTCTTCAAAAAGAAAAGAACCCACCACATCTTCAGTCTTCAAAATTATAGAAGTACTCCCAATAGCCATCACAAGAGAATCCCACAAATCAAGCAAAGAACAAAGCAAGATCTGATATTTCTCTTCCTCATCCATTTTGACACCAACTTATGCCAATTGAGCCACCAACATATTGAATGCTTCCAGGTGGTCTGTGATTCGTCCACCCTCTTCCATTCTCAAGGAATACAACTTCTTCCTCAAGAAAATCTTGTTCACTAAATATTTGGCCTGATACATCTCACCAAGCTTCTTCCATTGTTTATGTGCAAAGGTCTCTTCATGAACATTGATTAAAACAGAGTCTTCAAAGCACAATCTAATTAGACCCTTGGCTTTACGGTCCATAACATCTATAGACACGCAAAATGTAAAAGTTGACATTGTCCATCTAAGTCTAACTACCGACATCATTTCATCCTAAATCATTCCCTGACCTAACCATTTAATTGAATATCTTTATTTGATTAAATTCATTTGTTTTCTTCTCTTAATTAAACAAATCATGTGTTTGATTAAGTCTCTTAAATCATTCTCCATCTCTTTTAATTAAATAATTAATTTTATTTAATTAATTAAATCTCTAAAGTCTATCTATTAAATTGAATAAATTAAAATCTTATTTAATTTAATCTTACTTCAATCTCTTTAATTAAATAATCAAAACATGTTTATTTAATTAAACTCATTAAATCATTTCCTCTCTTGTTTGATTTAAATTAATCCAAAAATCTAAGTCAAAACAAGTCAAACTTCCTAATCTTCATTAAATTGATCAAATCTTGATTAAATCTAATCTAATCTTCAAAATCCTCTAGCTTTTCCCACTTGCACAAATAAATCAATTTATTGATTTATTAAATCTTCATTTTCCCTCAACAAAGCATCTTTTGGAGGAATATTCTTCTATTTCAAATTCAAAATTTGAATGGCATGTCCTTCCAACATGTCATTTACTCTCTCTTACAAGTCCTTCCAACAAGGCATTTACTTCTTCTTACATGTCCTTGCCTTGAGCCAAGTGGCATTTAATGCAATTTTCTTTCCCCCTCTTACATGTCTTTTCTCAAAATTCAAATTCAAAAATGCATTTATTGGCACATTTGTCAAAACTTGCTCATTCCTCACCCAATCACATTTGGACAAGTGGCATTTTGCCATTGGCCAAATCTTTGTCCCACGTTGCTCTATTTTGGCTTTGTTTCCATTTCAACATTCTATAAATAGAATGCTTTACCATGCATTTTATTATCCACAATTATGCAAAGTTATTATGCACAAATATCTCTCAAATTCCATCCATCTTCTTAACTAGTTTTTTGCAGATTTTGGAGCTCATTGAGGGATTTATCAAGTGGATCAATCATCTTCAATCAATATTTGCATTCAAGGAGTTGGGAAAGGGAAAATCTCCACACACCTATTTGCACCAACTCCCCCATGAGATCAAGTGTTTGCATGCTAAATTAGGATTTCATACTTCCATTATGTTCTTCATTTTTTTCTTTGTTTTATTTCCTATTTTTAGCTTTGTGGATGGATTTCATGGGGAATCCTTGTTCATTCTTACAAGATAACTCTCTAACATTGTTTGTTGTTGTGTTTTTGTAGGCACTTCGAATAGGGGTTCACAACATCATATTGAGCAGCCTAAGTAGGATTTGTAGGCCTTGAAACATTCTCATCAACAACATCCCATAGATCTCGATCTATCAACAGATCCTCTATCTTTAGCTTCCACATTTCAAAATTATTTCCAGAAAATTTATCCACCTCTATTCTCCCTGATGAACTTGCCATCTAAAAATTCCTGCAACAAGATCACAAATTGTCTTTTGCACAAGCTCCCACTCAAATCTGGGTTAGTTCAAAAAACCCAACAACCCACAACTAAAACCAAAGGTGATTAGGCTCTGATACCACTTGTAAGGAAGCTAAGGTAGTGGAACAACTTCCTACACTAATCTTGAGAGGAGAATAATGCAAAACTTTTTACAAATCTTTAACAGTTACAGAAACTTAAACAGAATAAACATAAATATCATGCATACCACGACACAATGATTTATGTGGGGAAAACCCTTTTGAGAAAAAAACCAAACACTCCAAAAGTCACCCAATATATTATTCAGAAATCACAAAGATTACAGTATACTTGCAGAGCAAGCTTCTCACAGGAGTATCACCACTCAAAAATCCAGAGACCACTTGACCGCTATTAGACTCTCAAAATACATCACTCTCTCTCTGCCACAGTTGTAACACTGAAAATGAAATGGTTGTTTGCACTATAGATGACAAAGAAGATTATTAGAAGCACACATGCATACAAAACTAAATCTAAAATGCAAATTCATTCGTTAAGCAACAAAGAACATGGGAAAGTAAAAACGTAATTAAAACTAGAACAATCTCACCAATTCCAAACGTATTTCCATGATTCATCTCGATTGCCCTTCTCCATTTTGCTTGTGTAGTATAATTGCCCTCAGATTTTCAAGTTCGTGCAAGTATAGCCTAAGATAATGATTAGAAAAATATCGAAGATTCAAGACAAAGTGCTCTCAAAAGTTATCAAATTCGCGAGAGAGATTGGAATGAAGAATGACAAATCAATTTATAGAAAATTGATTATTCGAATGACAAGCCAAGATTGAAAGATCAACGGACATTGAGATTGACTGATTAGACATGCATTCTGATAACTGACAGTGATGACATGAGTGATTCGAATTAGAAATAGAATTAAAGATTAAATAAATGATTTAATCTTCATCGCATTGAAAACATAAGAAATATCTTTGCATGACAAAGATGAAGATTGATTATAATGACTCTCTGTTTGAATGCACACAACACTTAATTAATTAAATAAGAATATTTAATTAATCTGCATGTACACGCAATTGAGTTAGAACTGAACGATTGACTGACTTGATGAAGATATTACTCTGACCACTCAAACATTAAATCAAAGATTAACCGAATGATTAAAATAGATGTCGAGTCGAGTAAAAGTGAATACTTAGATAACTCACATAATTATCTAAAATATAGAGGAATGTGTTAAAATAGAATTAATGAATTAAATAATTAATTTAATTCAAGACTATATTCGAAGAATAATTAAATAAATAAGATTTATTTAATTAAATAATGAAGGATTTAATGAATAATTAAATAAATAATGAATTTATTTAATTATAGTTGAAGTAAGATAAAGAATAAATTAAATAGAATTTATTTAATTTGACAAGACTGATAAGGTTAATTAGGTAACATAACTAAATAAAAGCGTTTATTTAATTAATCGATAGAATAAAGAAAGTGTGAATTAATTAAATAATTAAGATTATTTAATTAATAGAAGAATTAAAGAGGTGTGAATTAATTAAATAATTAAGATTATTTAATTAATAGAAGAATTAATGTTAAGATGAATTAATTAAATAATTAAGATTATTTAATCATGACCATGAAGAATATAGAAGAAGAAGTCGCAGGCTAAACCAGATTTCGGTGTCTACATTTGCCCCTCTTTGATACAATGTCATTTCGGCGTTGTTTCAAAGAAAGTCGATAAAAACATGCCCCAATAATGCTCCATTAGAATAGGTGAAGGTATGCCCCCTGAAAATTGACAAATTTTCGAAATGTTCAAAAAAATTTGGAAATGCTCCCGATTAGTTCAGTAAATAGGCAGAAATGCAATGCAGTTGACGGAATTGGGATTGGAAGTGGGAGGGACGGGTACGGGATGATAGAAAATGGAAGGCTACATGGCCAGTAGGAAGGAAATGCCACCTAAGCCCTAGGTATATATTTGAATTGGAGTGAAAAACTATTCATTTGCACCCACCTAGCTTAGAGATTTGAAAATTTGCTCTGACTTTCTAGCGAGGATGTCTCCAGTTCCAGCCACCCATCATCGTGCATACAGGATCCGGACATACCAGAGACCAGCTGGCGCAGACCCCCCGGTATGGACGTAAAACTTGCCTTTTGAAAAAAATTTATTTGCGCGTTATTTAATGCATTTAATTCAATTTTTACTTTTGAGTCATTTTTCATTTTGCACCGCATATGTATGCGCGAACGACACATATGTATGCGAAAAACCGCATTTGAAAGTTTACGTCGGTCAGTTAGATTAGGATTTAGCGGATAAATGCATTTGATTATTTTGATATGCATTTGATTTTTTTGAAACGCATGTGCATCTTTATAGCCACATATGTTTATTTAGAAACGCATTTGTCATTTTGAAACGCAAATGTTATTTTTATGACGCATATGTTTATTTAGAAACGCATTTGTCATTTTGAAATGCAAATGTTATTTTTATGACGCATATGTTTATTATTAACCGCATTTGATTAACAATGACGCATATAGAATTTATGAACCGCATTTGTGAAAAAGCGACGCATGTGTTAAAAAAATGATGCATGTGCAAAATAACGACGCATTTGCATTTTATGTTAAAACAGTCATTTTTCACTAGAATAGATGATTCAAGCTTACATAAGGCATATATGATGTTGTTGCAGGTTGTATTGGACCCTATCTATACACGGGAGTCGAGACCCACGACGTTTCGATTCAGAGACAGCTTGCGGCCGGCCGAGCGACGGACTCTATGGCATTTAGGTTTGTTGCATGTGACCGATATGCCCCAGATTCGGGCAAATCGTGGATTACTGACAGCACTATGTGAGCGGTGGCACTCAGAGACATCATTGTTCCACCTACCGACTGGAGAGGCCACGGTGACTTTAGAGGATGTATATAGGATATTGAGACTGCCTATTAGAGGGACACGGGTGGTCTATGATACCCAGAGGGGTATAGCTGAGATGTGCAGATATTACCCCCATGCCGACGTTAGACAGCTAGGGGTTGATGACTATGAGATTAGGTGGCGGGTATTGGCCCAGAGGTATAGATAGTTAGATTGTCTAGTAGCGACATTGATAGGTGGTATTGTACTGCCTGACCGCCGAGGTCATAGATTTCCTATGGGATGGGGGGAGATGTTAGTGGGCATGCTCTAGCGCCGAGTTGTATATGCCTGGGGTTCCTATGTGCTAGGGATGTTGTACTTCCACCTTCACGATATTGCCTACCGAGAGGCATAGTCGATGAGCTGCGGTACCACGCTCCTGATGGTATGGGCGTGGGAGCATATTGCTATTTTCAGACCACCTATTACAGTAGACTTGGCTCGTGGAGCTCCATACGCCTTCCGTTATGCGGGGGCAACCACACAGCATCATATTGGGGACACAGGTTACTTTAGACATGCTATAGACACCATGCAGGAGTTTACATGGAGACCGTACCTAGGCTGTGAGGTGTGGTCAGATGAGGGCGAGCACTTGCCCTTTTGTAGACAGACACAGTATTTGGTGGGACAGACAGTGTCCCATATGCACATTATAGAGCGACAGTTGTCAGACCGGGTACTGAGACAGTATGGAGAGGTACAGGATGTACCTCGGGGGAGAGCAGAGTTTGCTCGGTCATCACGAGAGGTCCTGCTATGGGGGCCAGAGATTCCAGTCGCCACTGCGGAGGCAGACATTGATGGTTTACAGGCACTTCCATGGAGATGGAGGGACGGGCCAACAGACCCAAGGACCACTCCAGCGTATGATCAGTGGTGGGCAGTACACAGGCTGATTCCCATGACAGATCCAGGGCAGCCAACACCGGTAGAGAGGTGTGGGACAGGTCCCAGAGGTAGACGAGGCAGAGGGAGAGGCCGAGGAGGCAGAGGAGGTCGTGGTGATGGAGGTGATGATGGCAGAGGTGGTCGACGTGGAGGTAGGAGAGGGAGGCGTGGTCAGCAGGGACGAGGGCCAGCCTTGTCACCGATCCGGGAGGAGAGAGGAGGAGAGGAGGATGTGGCTATGTTAGATGTGGCCAGAGGTGGTGAGGAGGAGCAGCCAGTAGAGGCTGTTATCCCAGACATCCCAGACATCCCAGCAGAGGCGGAGGCAGGTGCCGAGGAGGCAGGCAGAGAGGAGGGAGGTACCGAGGAGGCAGTTGGAAAGGAGGCAGGTGCCGAGGAGGCAGTTGGAGAGGAGGTAGAGGTTGATGCCCTTGGGTTGCTAGGTGCCTACCAGGAGGACGATGATGAGGATGATGATCATGAGAGAGAGATCCGAGATCATATCCTGGAGGAGCTCGATGAGGAGGAGGATGGGATAGACAGGGCCAGACAGGATGAGAGAGGGGCGGAGGATCCGGACATGGATACATTATGAGCCCAGGTTGCCTCCTTGGAGGATCAGATGAGAGTATTGATGGCCGAGAGGGATGCCTATCGGGTGGAGAGAGACAGAGCCTTGATGGATAGGGATCAGGCTATAGCCCGACGGTAGGAGACTGAGCAGAGGTTCACAGAGCTCAGAGCATTATGCACAGGACCATCAGTTGCATTCGCCAGAGAGCTAGTCAGAGCTGGAGAGAGGGAGAGATACTATCGGGACCTATATGAGGCGGAGATTCCCCTAGAGAGACGGGCTCCCAGTTTTTCAGCGGCACACAGTAGCAGGTCTCAGACTAGGACCCACACGCAGACAGTTAGCACAGAAGGGGTGGATCAGCCACGTAGAGCAGGGCCATATGACAGACCTCCCACAGCTCAGAGATCAGCAGGTTCCCAGCATCATTCTCCCACACACTCCCGACATGATGGCAGTGGCAGTTCAGGATAGAGATACTGCTTGAGATTATTTTGAGACATTGTATTTTGATCTTATAGCCTGCGGGCTTCCATGTATTATTGATACATTATGACATTGTGATGTGACACATTTGAGCGATATATATATATGATTTTGGCGGTGATTCTCATGATATGCATTTCTATGTACTGATTTATGTAATATTTATTTATACGTGTGATGTTTATATGGCATGCCTATGTGATGGATGAGTATATGTATTTTATGTTGTTTATGCAGCTAATGAGATAATGTTGATTCTATGTGATGTATGGTTCTATATGATGTATGATCCTATATGATTATGAGATGCAATGTGATGTTATATGTATGATGCATACATGTGATGCTATACAAATGTAATGTGATGCATTTGTATTTACAGTTGCTTTGTATATGGAATGCTTATGATATGTATTATATGATGATTATTTATTATGCCATGCTGATCTAGATATGAGATATGTACATATGCATGTATGTTTCTAACATGTACGTTGATGCAGGATGATGTATAATGTTTTGTGTCACAGGACTCCATCATAATGCAAGAAAGAAGAACTATTAGTGCGGAAAGAAAGATCGAGAAAGAATGAAAGACAGAATATAGATGTTAGTATTAGCAATCTTCGATATTTTGTTGTATCACAAAAGGTATTGCACTTTATCATCATTGGGAGGGACTAATACAAGTGGAGAAAAACACCATGATATGACATAAATCAAGGTGTGCAAGGTCATCCACTTGCTAATAACAGACAGTCGCAGACAAGGATTGTCATTAACTCATACTAAGGGCACAAGTTGCCCCAGTCTTTTTGTTAGGACAAACCACAGACATCAAACAAAGTAAAAGACGGGTCATGATACGTCATTGCTCCTCTAAATCCTTCATGGGACATCCTTGAGGAAATTAGTAACATGACAACAAATCAAATTTAAAAGACAGTCGACAGACAGCAGTCAAAGAAAATAGAATTCTGATACATCGTTGCTTCTCTAAATCCTTCATGGGACATCCTTGAGAAAGCTAGTAACATAATTCCTAGTCATCAAGTCAAATAAAATGATAAGATAAATAAGCCATAAAGTCAAAAAGCCAGTAAAATGTTTGCCAAAACATGATTTGTTTGTGTTGATTTGTTGATTGATAGAGCCTGATGTCAGGAGATACACATACCGGATAAGGCTGTGAGTCTGGTTTCGATGTTATGACTATCTGTATAAGGCATGACAAAGCCTGGTTTCAGAAATACATGTGTCGTATAAGATGTTGAGTCAGATGTCGTTGATGTGATAACCTGTGTAAGGCTATGTTTGACCTTGTCAATTATGCAGGAAGGACTCATCCTAAATAAGACATAGGTTGATTGTTTTGATAATGTATGTTTCCAAGAAGGACACATCCTATAGCAGACTGTTGGTTGATCTATTTTGAATTGTTTTGTTTGGCCAGTTGTTTGATTTGACTTAGAGACATTGCTGACTTGTTCACCAGATTATTGCATGACTTGATATGATGTGTGGACACTGACTGGTGGTGGTGGATGACAAACCCTAAAAGACTCAATTCCAAGCAGTGGCCTCTTGCCTTAATGCGATTGATGGCCCGCTTACTTATACACGCTAGAGACTCATAGTTCGACTTGGACTTGACCCCACAAGACCGACTACAAAATAGAAGATCGGTGTGAAAGTGAATGTGACGAAATCCTAATGGACTCCCACCTTAGTGCGGCCTCGCTCATCGCATTGATTGCCTTGCTTCACGCATACACTAGACCTCAGAGTTCAACACGACCAATGACCTTGTCATATAGACATATGGATTGAATCATGAATTTATACAGACAAACCTAAACGGATTGACCTAATGCCTCGGGGGCACATCGGCAGATGGCCTTGCCTACGTCCAATCGCAGAGGCAACGTAGTTCGACAAACGACAAAGACTGACAAGTGCGACTGACTCTGACTCTGTTTTTGGATTTTTGAAATGTTTTGATTTTTTTGTCTTTTTGAAGTTTTCCAATGTTTTTGTGTTTTCTCAGGTCATTTTGCGATGTTTTTGGATTTTTCTATGGTTTCACATCTTCAACACAACCAATGTAAGAACCAATATGATGCACGGCAAGTGTTTGCCCCCAGTCGAGTATAAGACCAATTGACTATGAATAAGGTAAAATGGGGGATATGAAATGCACTCGATGTCAATCATTCCAAGTTATGGGAAGGACTACCACTTATTATGAATGGTATATACAAGCGATAGATATGAAAGATAAGGGATATGTACAGGGATAGGTAGTATGTACAAGGATAAGGACTATGTACAGGGTAGCGGTCTATGTATAGGATAGCGGACTATGTATAGTGTAGATTAGAATAATAGTAGACAAAGGAGCAGAGCTGAGTACACATGGCGCCTGTTTGCCAAGTTTTCACCATGGTACCTATCCAAAGTGCCACTGAAGTGGTTTTCACTATTGGACGAATGATTTGTCTTTACTATTTTCCAGATTATCTAATTTTTGGTGTTACCAAGACACCTCGCTTGCCGTGTTTTCACCTGATAACAATTTTTTGGATTTTCCGGGATTTTGTATTTTTGCTAAATAAGACAAAGGACTCCCAGAAGCTATGCGTAGAGCTTCTTCAGATGCATACTATTGATTGGTGAGGACAATGGTTCAACTTCAGGGGTAGAGAGTTGGTACACTCCTGATCCAAAAGCTTCAGTAACAACATAAGGTCCCAACCAGTTAGGTTCAAACTTTCCTGGTTTTTCTCTTTCTGCTTGATTATTTGGGTTCTCCATTAAAACCAGGTCACCAATGTCAAAATTTCTATTTAAGACACTCCTGTTATAGCTACGACGAAGGTGATTCTGATATGCTTGGAGATGGTCTAGTGCCTTCTATCTTCGTTCATCTAGGAATTCTAGCTCATGGAGTCTCGACACTCGGTACTCTTCATCATCAATGTGGCCTTTCAAAGATACCCTTAGGGAAGGAATCTCGACCTCAATAGGTAGAATGGCTTCAGAACTGAAAACAAGTGAATATGGGGTAGCACCAGTGGGAGTATGGATACAGCGATAGGCCCATAAGGCAGGGTTAAGCTGTAAATGCCAGTCACGACCAGCATCATTGACAGTCTTCTTGAGGATTCGAATGATGGTCTTGTTAGACACCTCCGCTTGGCCGTTACCTTGGGGGTAGTATGGAGTGGAGAAGTGATGTTGGATATGAAATTGATCACACAGATGACGAAATTCTTGGTTTTTAAATGGGCGGCCATTATCAGTGATTATGGATTGAGGGACACCATACCGACAGATGATATAGTTCAAGATAAATCTAGAAATTTGTGTGCCAGTAATATATGTCATAGGAATAGCTTCAATCCACTTCGTAAAGTACTCAGTGGCAGTGATAATGAACTTGTGTCCATTAGATGA